>WBOK01000365.1:0-65360 GCA_009289805.1 Alternaria gansuensis | reverse complement strand
TATAGAGCGCCAAATTCAGAGTAACGCGTTGTGGTGGGGTGGCCGAGAAGTATATGTGGCCGAAAAGTATATGGCCGAGCTTACAAACAATACAATGCTTAGACTATTCTTCTTCCTATTTGAATACAAAGACTAATAGCTTATATTAAGTAAAGTTAGACCTTACAAAGTTACTATACTAGAAGCTATGGTAGTGGATTACAAAGCCGGCGTTCACCGTCGTTGAGCGGCCACCTCCGTCGGTCGAAAAGGAGCTGGTGGCGATAGTCCCTGTGGTAATCTACTATTTAAGGTAATAAGCTTATATAATATATATATACTACTAATTTCCAATTTAAATAAAGATAAACTATAAGCTATAGAGAAGATGGTATAGAAAAATTAAGTAAAAATAAGTAATAGACTTAATATACTATACGCTTAATGTCGCAGTATATGTATCCTCTAGCCGGAGCACGATCTATCGATCGGTCGGTATTTTGTTTCTGACAGTTATAAGCCCGGTTCAGTCAAAACTGCGCAAGCAATCTTATTGTAGTTGCTTACCTAGGTGGGTGACCACAAGCGAAAGCAGCAAAAAGACAAAAATAAGCCTAGAGGGTGCGAGAGATAGCCTAACAAGGTAGATCCCTTGAAGAGTCAGTGCGCAAAAAAGAGAGCGCTAGAGCTAGCAAGCTAGTAGCCTAGCCCTCCGCTTAAGAGAGCGCCAAGAGAAGAGCCTGCAAGTATGTCGCAGTATATGTATCCTCTAGCCGGAGCACGATCTATCGATCGGTCGGTATTTTGTTTCCGACACTTAATAATATATTACGTAATTAGCGCTTATATAAGTAACCTCTATTTTCAACACCCTTTAATTATACTTTAAGTAACTAAGACACGACCCTCTATAACCTAGTAACATAATGCTTCTGTAACTTTATTAAACATAATATTTAATTAGCGATTTTTACACGTTCAAAAAAAGTTATGCTTAAATTTATTTTAACTTTTTTTTCCTCTTAATTTGAGCAAAATTGCAGGGGCAACCTTGCTAATTAAGCAGCTTACTAAGCAGCGTATCTTAGAGAGGAAGTTCTTGGCTTTTCAAATCACTAACGCTTTTTGGAATAGCCCTTTTACTTATAGAATTGTAGAGCTTTAAAAACAGTAACTTATTTGATTTCTTTTTTTTTGTCACCCCTCTGTATTACAGCTAGAAGCAAGCTTCAGGCAAAGTTACAATACAGTCAAAGTGTTCATGCACATGGCGCCCCTGTTTATTCTTTCGCAGAAGGGTAGCACAAGGCCTTAAGGACAGAAAGAAAATCAGTCTAGTTTCCGCACATGTATGCGCAATAACGACAACATCAACATTACTATCATTCCACCGTATGCTCCGCGGCCAACCTGGGCAATGTCCCACGCGAATGGATCGTCTCGCTCAATCCCATCGGTTTCTCGTCCAACAGCCTCCCGTCGTTTTCTTCGTCGACCTTCTTGAAGCTATCACGGACCAAACCTCTCCGGGGATCGTCGTGTTTGCCGTTACGAGTGCTTTTTGAACGACCAGAGATTAGCGAAGGGAACGTAGTGCTATCAGTCAACACCATAGTGGGAGCTGGAGGAGCCTGGCGTGGAAGTTCGAGAGAGCTGCTGTCCAAGGACTCATGGTCAGACATACGTCGAACGATCGGGTTCTGTGATGTAGCGGTTGGTGCATCGCTCTCGCCGCGAGAATGCCGTTGACCCTTTGCGTTGCTTCTACGCTTGCGTAGCCACAGGACTAAGGCGACAAGTAGAAGTGTACCGATTATGGAGCCGACAACTCCTCCAGCTATAGCAGCGATTTGCGACTTCTGCTTCGCGCCAGGCAAGACGCGACATACTTGCTTTACCTTCGCATCCGCGCCCGTTGGATCGGCTGGTGTGACGACAGCAGGTGCGAGTTGGAAGTTCTGCGCATCGGGGTCGACAATGAGGTAATTCTGCGTGAAAAAAGGGAGACCCAGGGTTCCAATAGTCATGGAACCAGTTTGATTCGTCACCGCCATGTTGAAAACTGTCGCGTTGTCTACTTCATAGAGTCCAGCGGTATTGTATGCTCGAGGTCGACTGTAGAGCTCAGATGCTGGGATAACTGACTTGTATGAAGCAACTGAAGGCTTTGAGGCGTCGCCACCGGGAGTGCCCATGTCGGATAGGGTGATGGTGATGGTACCTGCCGGAGCTGGATCTGTAGGGAGTTCGAAGCGGCGTGAAGTCTCGTTCCAGACGGCAGTGGTCTCTGCGGCGGCGAGATTCTGTAGCATTGCAGCTGGAAGCCTCAGGTCCGAAGAGAAAGGATCTAGATGCACAACGAGGGTGTCCGTTTTGTCTGCGAAAAGCGTGGTGCTCGTACTACTAACATCGTATGTGATGGCTGTTAGGATGGCGCATGTTGGACAGTCTGAGAACATAGGAAATGTGGTTGCAGCACTCTTGAGGCGGCTTTCATCGTAGCCACCGACTACGAGCAGGCCGTCTTGAGGTGCTTCTTCAGATTCGGATCCGGTCCATAATCCGAAAGTTCGTGAAGAAGCTTGACCTGCGTCAACGAGGAAGTTCAAAAAGCTTGAGTTCATTCCCAGAGGTAGAGTTGCTCGATAGTTTGGCTTATTTTTCATGAACGCGTCCGCGCTCGCTACGATGTCTTAGTAATGTACACATTGAGTGCCCTTCTGAACTCACTATCGGTTGAGTCATTGCTATACATGGGAAAGGTGGTGAATTTGTTAGCATCAGGTTTGAGACCAAACGCCGCAGCATCGTCGAAGAAGATGTAAGAGCTCGCGGACGCTAGATCCACAGACTCTCTACTGCCTTTCCATACAGCGTATTCCACCTCAGCGAACGTAGTCGATGCTGCACTGTCGTAAATACCACCGAGTTGGCCAATGCAGCTACTGTTCGTAGCCGCCACGCATTCCGCTGCATTGTTGACAAAGAGATTGTCGGAGAGTGTCGATGGCGTCAAGGAAAACGGCTGTGGAGGCGTTCCGATAGCGAATGAGATGCCCCTGGAGAGGACGGTGCCGTCTGCGGAGACCGAGTTGTTCGCCCAGGGCAAGAGCAACGGCGTGGAACCGTTTGCGCAAGCCATCGCGACCAAGAATGTCCTCCAAGAACGCAAAGTCTGGCGTTGTGTATGTGTGATAACGTGAGCCTCGCACAGGCATTCTTGGGGTCAGTCATGACTGTTCCTGATATGGATTTACAGGGTTGCATGAACCAGGGGATGATCTGCTAATCTTGGGGCATTGGGCATGGTTACCTGGGCTCTGAGATCGGGTGTTGATCGAGACTATAGATTCTGGCGAGAAAAGATTTCCATTGGTCGTTCCTCGTCGAGTAATGATGGTCCCCAGAGTTTCAGACTGGTACCTGGATAAGAGCAATCCCATTCCCACATACAACGTGGACCTCTCTGTCTTCCCCTTGGGATTTCGCATCCAAAGCTGCCGTCATCGCGCCCAACAGCCTGTGCGCATTTTTGATGCTCTCTCCGAAGCAATGACGTCACAGCGTAGAGGTGAGTTCGGCCTTGATTTGGTGCAGTTCAGGTCGCGAAACTCCTGACAGGACGGACCTATTGCGGGGTGGGTGAAAATGTGAAATTCGGACCGTCAATGTCGGAACGTTGTTCAGCCATACGCTGTCCCGCTCATCGAACCAATCCACGCTTACCAACAAACTAGCGTCATTCGGGAAGAGGTCTCGCGTCTGCAATCCTTTCGCTGATCTCGCTCGCTTCTTTGATAGCTCCGTCGATTGTGTGCCCAACCTCATAACCGGAGACATGCCCAAGTTCGCCTCTCCTTGTCTTCCCGTTTGAGCCGCTATGTACCTCATCGCTGAGGTCGAAGGTGGGTACCCTGGCCCCGAATCATTCCATGACGGTGTTCTGCTATTGGAAGGCTGGATTGTCCGACGGGTTGCGTCACATTAAACTCCACTACAAAGCCTTCCACTCGTCCCGTTAGCAATTGTTTTGTCCCACATGGCGGCCTGCCAGTCGAGTAAGGTATTTGAATGTCGATCGTGAGAGCCGAGGCATCCCTCTAGACTGAAGGCGCTTCCTCTAATTCGTTCACCGTGGGTGCATAACGATCCAGCAAGACCAGCTCACTGTCTATACAAATTTTTGCTCTTTTTGATCCCATGATCTGATATGCTCTCGATTTCCCTATCGGCAGCACGTGCATGCCTTCACCTAATGAACGCACTTAAATTTACGCCTTTGCCTTTTATTACTGTCACTACAGCTATGACACTTCAAAGTTAGCGATGCGCGAGTTTTTAAGTGCTCTCAATGTTTTGTGATGAGTTTGACGTGCTCTAATCTATAATCTTGTCGCCAGATAACTTTGTTCTGCATGCTTGAGCATCCGACTCTAATGAGAAGAGAGGTCTTGCCTATGTGAAATGTGATTTTGCGCTTGTTGTGCTGGATCACGCAGATGTACTAGATCCTACCGTGTTATTATGGGGTTTACGGTGGGTTAAACCGTGAATCGTGGCTGGCAGAGGATCCGAGGTAACGAAGAACTTCATCTTGGATTTTGCTCCAAATTAGTGGTTAGGAACCGCATGCGCACGAGCGATAGCGTGAGCTAGAGGAGAGCTTTGAAGAGACAGTAAAGGTGTAGTTTTGAATGTCGTTGCTCGTTCTGTCAAAGCTTTGCTCTGGAATTTGACTAATTTTCGTATGTTGCCTGTGCTGATATAGGAACTAGAGGAGACACCTTAAAGGAACATGAATGCTAACCAGGTTAAAACTTTGGGAGGGCGATAGCTGAAAGCATTGAATCCTTGGTGAATTGACACGAATATCGCGGCGAATGCAGATAGCAGACACTTGACAAACTCTAAACTCTTAAGAGGTCGCGTTAGCCGGTCTTTCTGGCTTTCAATTATGTTGCATTGTGTTGGCGGTGCTGCTGAACACTCGTCGTGCTGCCGCTGGCGGGAGGAGTAAGCCGCGACGCGTGTTGAGTCATGTGCATGTTGTCGGCCCCATAGCTCCGAATACCACCTCCACGAGTCTTTCCACGCCTGAATTTCGATCAGGTACCTTCAGTTGTAGCACTTAATCTTAACGATGTTGTGTTGTGGAAAACGCTCAGTGTTGCGATCAGAGAAAGTTGATGCGGCGTCCGGGAAAACCGGCTAGAGTGCAACCTTGGTCATTGGAGCGGGACGCCCACAAAGCTGTCCTTCACGCTTAGTAGGAAACGATAGATTGTGGCTTTACGGGGGGCTAAATCCCCACGACCTCTCCTGTCGTCATCAAGTTCTTCAAGATCATCAAGTTAACTGAATTGCAAAGCCGTAGGACGAATAACACGACGTTTTTTTCCTATAATTCGTTATTTACAGTGTTGTGGGTCGTGTTTATCAACCGTGGGCGTGGACCCCTGAGCCCAGCAACCAGGCATTTCCCCTCATTTTTCGTCATCTCTCCTCCCATCATCACAACCACCGCGAAGTTCATCGAATCTTCGGATGGAAGGAATGAGCGCATGAGTCTGGGCACAATCCCATATTAACCGGCTAGCTTCCATCAAGGCAGCTATTTCTTCACTCACGTTCTCGACATGAGTGGGACCTGCATCTCACGTGCTTCTCTATCCCGAATGTGCATTTCGCTTAGGCGATAGACAGCGGCGCCCAGAACGTCTACCCCAGCTGGCCCTGATGAGCCCGAAGTCCAAGCCGGTTGATTTGTGGATTAGTTTGGAGAAACTCCGCATCACGCAAGCAGGTGGCGCCATGCAGCCAGATGAAAGGACTGACACCGATGAAAGGCGGGTTTGTACATGAGCCACGAACCCGGTTAAACAAAGTGATGAGGGTAGAGATGAACCGAGAGAGCGGGTAGAATGATTAGACATGCAGACACTAGAGTTCTAGAATAACCGTCGAAGAATATAAAGTATGGCAGGCTGTTCAAAGGGATCGGTGGCAAATAACCCCGAATAACTCAACACTTCAAAGTCTCGCTTAGCATGCGTTTCTCAAGTATCGTCGTTAACCTGGCGCTTGTCAGCCTCGCCTTTGCCAACCCGTTGGTAACTCGATATCCAGCTATAGCGACAACTTGCTAACATTTAGGAAGAACCTATGGCCACGGCAAGAAGAACAATGACAGTCTTTACAAGTCTATGAAGAAGGCAGGACGAAGCTTCATTGGTACGGCCCTGACACTCCGAAACGAGACCCGCGAAGGCGAGATCATCAAAGCCGACTTTAACTCCTTCACTCCCGAAAACGCGATGAAGTGGGAGTCTGTTGAGCCATCCCGCAACAACTTCACCTTTAAGGATGCCGACCGATATGCGGTTTACGCCAAGAAGAACAACCTTCAAGTTCACTGCCACACCCTGGTTTGGCACTCCCAGCTGCCTCCCTGGGTCTCCGAAGGCGGATTTGACAACAAGACTCTCGTCGAGATCATGGAGAACCATATCAGGACTGTGATAACCCGCTACAAGAGCGTCTGCACCCGCTGGGACGTAGTAAATGAGGCCTTGAATGAGAACGGTACCTACCGCTCCAGTGTCTGGCTAAACACCATCGGTGAGGCCTACCTTCCCATTGCTTTCCGCTTCGCCAACAAGTACCGCGGCAAGGCTGAGCTCTTCTACAACGACTACAACCTCGAGTACAATGCGGAGAAGACCCAGGGTGCTCAGCGCATCGTCAAGCTCATCAAGTCCTACGGTGTCCGCATTGACGGTGTTGGCTACCAGGCCCATCTCGCTAGCGAAAGTACACCCACTGCCCCAAGTGCTGCCCCAGACCAGAAGACTCTTGAGGCTGCTCTTCGCGCAACTGCTGACCTTGGCGTTGATGTTGTCTATACCGAGATAGATCTCCGTATGAACACTCCCGCTACCCCCGAGAAGCTCAAGGTCCAAGCTGATGCGTACGAGCGCGTTGCTAAGTCTTGTTTGTCCGTCAAGCGATGCATCGGTATGACTGTATGGGGAATCTCCGACAAGTACTCTTGGATTCCTGGTGTCTTTGAAGGCGAAGGTGCTGCGCTTCTCTGGGACGACAACTACGAGAAGAAACCTGCGTACAAGAGTCTCTTCAACGGTATCAAGAGCAAGAAGGGTCAATAGACGGACGCCAAAGAGAGATCGAAAATCCTTTTAGATATTGAATAATGTGTACAGTGAGATAGAATCTATTGGTTGCCTTTTGTTTTTAACCAATGAACCCTTAACCATAGCTTTGAGGCTTTTCATCCTTGCTACTTTCTTCAAAACCTACTGAGCGTGCATGGCTGTCGTTTACGTCGATCGCAACTTCATCCAAGCTTCAATCGGCTGGATTCTTAAACAAACTTCCCTTTCATAATCTGTGTCCGGCGCTGCACTGGCGCTCATGTGCCATGATGAGTCTTCTCCGCCACAATGATATCTACCATCTCAACGAGCAACTCGTCTCTCCAATTGACTTACTCTTGGCCGATCGAGCTCAAGATCGCCTTAGTTCTTGAGTGATAATTCCAGTGAATGTGTGACAAATTCGACCAAAGCGACGACACCCTCTCATATATGCATTGACTACCGCCGAAGGTTCATCCTGAACATCGAGGTGTGAGCTCGCCCGAGTATTGCTTTGGTGATATTGGAGAGTAGCCTCTCGGCCCCCCACCCATTGATGCGGCTACCTTCATTGAGAAATGCGGTGATTCTTCCATGATTTGGGTGAGCTGTGGTACCAAAACTGTGCGAGAGTGCATCCTCATTAGCTCATGTCGACTTTTCTAAGAATAATAGCGTCATAGCCAAGAAAAATATAATGGGATGCATCTTTGGTTGAGCTAATCGTGGTGTTCCAAGGAAGAGTTCGAATGAATCTATTGCCGTCAGCATGCTAAAACTACACAATGGGTGTTGTGCGAGTTCTCGGGAGCGTCTCCTTGAACTCGTTCCTGCATCATAGTACTTAGTTTCTCCTGTGATACAGTGATAGAAGAGAGTAAGCAATCGCTAGCGTCATTTTTGTTTTTGAAGTGAAAGGCAATCAAAATGATCGTGTGATGAAAGTTTTTGGAGGCGTAACTCTCAAAGTGGACTTTGAGATCAATCCCGCCTCTAAACCGCCGAATACCTCTTCGAAGCAGCGTCGTAGTGCTAGCTCCAGCACCAACTGGACGTTATAATCGCTGTTTCTCGTATTGATGGCGGTCATTCAATGGAGAGGCTTTTTGATGTTTTTATCTTAACCTGCCGTGGAACTAGTAATTTGATCGGAGAACGCGTTGCCGAACTCATCCATGAGCCTATCGCTTTTATCAGGATACCTTCGTTCGTACGATTGCGCGGCCTGAAACTCAGCTTGGAAGTCATGGTTCTTGATATAGATGCGGACCTCATCGTTCATAGTTTGCAGTAGCTCCAAGCTAGCTTGCTTGTACTCCTCATCTCCCATATTGATGAGATTTGCTAGAGACAAGGCGCGACCTGCTTTTCACTTATTGACTGTCTCATTCAGATGACCTGCTACCACACCAACTAGGCCGCTCAGCAAGGATGGGGTGCCTGGGATCTTTGCAGTGATCTTAAATCGGGCATTGCTCGCACCAATGCTCTGCACCTTCCTGATTGTCGATTTGTACTCATTTCCGTATGCCTTCCAACCCCAAAACGTTTGAAAAATCCCGTACTGTGCACAGTTAAGATCAATAACCCATTGGTATTAAGACTGGATAGCGGTGACTCGAATAACATCATAGATGTAATAGGGCCATTTGTCACTGAAGCCAAAACCCAAAGAGTCGCGGACAGTGCTTTTAGGGAAAGGGTATCATGCATCCAAGCCAGTGCATCGTCGCACGACCAAGCACATAGCATCGCCTGCTTAGTGTGTCACTCGAAACAAGGTCTTGGTGGAACTTAAGGTAATATTCCGAATTATCCGGCATGTGACCGTAATAAAGTACCAAAGCGTCGTCGCAGTCGTTGATGTTGATACTGTAACAGGCATATGCCAAGTGTTTTCGCGGAAGTTGTAGTATGCATGCTGAGCGATCTCGGTGACGTGCGCAAGCTTCTTCTCCAGGATCGTGTTCTGGACGTCCTTGCAAGCCTTCTTGCGAGTCGGCCAATCCTTCGACTGGCAGGTCTTGTCGCGGTAGTGACGTGATGTGGCATTCGATTTGCAGCCGGTCCATTCGCTGTGCGCCGCTTCACCACAAACAGAACATGAAGCTTGTGATTTTAGGGCCGTGGCTTCGAACGACGTTTTTGGGAGCGAGATGGGCAGGTGAGGTGGTGGTAGAAAAAATCACGCCAGAGGATGTTTGTTCCAACTGTACACCGACAACGAGGTGAAGGTAAGTTATGATGCGTACTCTCCCAATAGAAACCCAAGCGTGGAATTAGCCAGATAGAGTATGCTCTTTGAACCTTCGAGTAACGCGTCGCGCATCTTCCCAAGCTGATCGTGGTAAATCTATCTCCATCAAATGTTGATGCACATTAGTAGTATTTCACAGACGAGCTCTGGAAGTAGGATAAACGGTACACTGGATGGAATAAGTGGGATATTGTTATTGCAGCTTAGATCAACCATGTTGTAACGATTGTCGCGCTCTGTGTTTGTCTCACACTTACGAGTGAGACTGCTGAACATTTAACAAAAGTCCCAACCCAGCGCTCTAGTAACTTCCGCGAGTGCGTTGTTCACTCGCTTTTCATCTTTCCTAATGTTCTGGAGGATTCTAAGGGTAAGAGAACAGTGTGCCATCGTGACAATTACCTTTCCGTAGTCATGGTTGATCTTAAAAAAGCTCTTGTTTGTCGTAGTTTGAAACATCCGCACACAGCCTGAGCTATAACCCTCATAAATGATCGTATCTCAGTTAGTTAAGTCTACTGTAGTTTTCTTGGTGACAATTTCCACATCGCTGAAGGCTCCTGTAGGGAACTCGATAGCGCTATTTTCACATGCGACAAGGTAATGAGTTTCAATCCGCATTGAGCCCTTAAGCTCCTGGTATTTCCGCAAGCTTGGTAGTCTCCCTAGACTTTTCGAAGCCAAGAATAGAGCGAAGCATCTTCGTGTTTACCCGGCGACGCGCTTAGTGACCGCTTTTGTGCATTGGCACTGCGTAGTCCTGACACGACGGTATCTCAGAAGCACTATGTCATGCATACAAGGCAAACGAGAGCCGACGAGATTTCTGCAGCGCGCATGTGACCCTGACGCGCCTTCACCTACGCATTTTCACCTCCGCTCTCTCACCTCGCAAACGCTGCCAACCCACCACGGAAACGCGTGTCAGCTACCTCAATCGGACCTCCATTTCTTTATTCAATCTACTATATTACCTGTGGATATATACAACAATATTCCCCAATCCTCCATCAAACCACCCTACCCAGAAACAAAAGGGTGGCGGCTGGCACACAGAAAAAACATTCGAGCACTCTGGCCGGTTATAGTAAACCGAAGCCCGGAGGAAGCCACAGAGCCCACAAAAAGAATAGTACAGGAGGCATTAGAAAAAACACCAAGCTAGTCGTGATAAACTGCCATAAAAGAAGCAAGTTTCAATGTCAGTTGGAAGTAATGGGTCCCGAGGCATCTTTTTGCTAGTAGAGAGCGATAGTTCGAAACAAGAACAAGGCAATGTAGCTTTTTTCTTTTATGCTCTTTATTTAAAGGTAGTAAAACTTTAAAAGACAAGGCAATATGCAAGAGCCTGTGAAGTGTTTGTTATACATTTATTTAAGTAATTCTCTATGCTTACCTTAGATGTAAGTGCGATATATTATATATAAGAACAAAACTACTCTTGAAAACAAGGAACAGAGAATTAAACTTTATCCTACCGTTAATGCTATAGCGGTTGCGTACAGCGTGAGCAGAGCTAGTGAGCCTGCAATCCCAGCGCAGAATCGTAGAAGGCGGGAGACGATAAAGAAACGTATTAATACTACTTTAAGATTGAAGACAACACATACTATCGCTCTAAGATGTTGGGTGATGCATCAGAGCGCGCAGCAGATAAAATTGGCTTTTATCTACGTTTTGCACTGGTGTTTGGGTTGAAATACTTTGACAAGTTGGCCTATAGGCGAAATACCTATGCAGTTGCACAAAGACCAGCCCCGAAGGATTGCAGAGAGTAGATCTGCTAGTGAGCAGCTGCTCTAGTAGATTGATAGAATTAGGCCATCACCTCTTACTGTGCTAAAAGCTACCTTGCCTCTCACTAGCGGACACTCGCACGAGACCCGAAGGAGTTGGACAAGACAGAACAGCATACGCTTGTTACTTGCATATATTCCCGAGACAGAAATGCTGCTTACGGAGGCACTAAAACAGTAAAGACTCATGAAGCGTCATCTATCCTGTTCCCGTTGGAGGTGGACCTCGCGCACAACGATTAGTACACCTTAGCTCAATAATCTGCAAGATGATTAACAACATAGAAATTAGTGAATGCTCCGAGTCTTGTGATAGTACGCCTCGGAATCCTTCAATTCTTCAGGTTGTACTGCAAGTGAAGAAGCCGTGGATGGTCTTCAATGGATTGCGACGTCAAAGAAAGGCTGCAGGCAAAGGTGACAGGTATACAGGGTGGCAGAACACGCCAGCAGCAAAGAAGTAAAAAAGATGAAAGGACTGCGAACTTGCAAATTCCTATGACTAGATTGCGGGCCGGAATGACATACTGTCAAATTCACGTGACGATCAGGAACAGGACAAGGATTTTGGCGCCATTCGCTAGCTCCTACGTCATCATTCTCCGCAAACTCGCAACGCAACGCGGCCTCTTGTTCCGCCTCACACCACCAATACAGCAATTGCAATTTTCAACCCCAATCCCTTCAAACTATCCTCACGTACCGCAAACAATCCCAATTTAAATCACTATGGGTTGGTTCAGCTCCACCGAGAAGTCCGCTGCCGCGACTCACCCCGTCAACCTCGATGTCACCAAAGAACACGGTTCCGCAGCTGAGCAAGATCGTTATGGCCAGCACTTTGGCGCCTCAACAGATGCCATCCGCCGCGGTGTTGACAAGGGCCTCAACAAGCTACAACAAGCTGCCTTGACCAAGGGTGATGGCGCCGAGCAGGACCGCTACAGCGAACATCTGAGCATCGGTGACCGCGGCTACAACGCCATGAAGGAGGCTGCCAAATACAAAGGTGACGGTGCCGAGCAGGACCGATACAACACACACTTCAGCCCCGCGCTGCACAGCATTGATGCCGCCAAAGCGGTACAAGCTGCAGGAAGCGTAGCCGCCAACGGAGAGAAGAACGCCAAGTATTTTGGCCTGGGATACGATGGTCAGCAGAGAGCCAAGCTGATGGCTGGCAGCGGAATCGGAGCTGAACAGGTAAATTGATGACATCTTCTTGGTACCACGAGAATATTATTAACACTATTGCAGGACCGCCTCGGCCAGCACTTTTCCCTGAGCAAGGACGCCGTCGCCAACGCGGCGCAAAGGGTACAGGATGGTGCAAGGGATGTTCTTCACAGGCGATGAATAGATAGTCCCGCGACGCGAGGATAACCACGACGACTTTATCATATACTGCAACAGCTGTATACGTGTACAACATGCTGTTTGTTCGCGATGTATTAATACAAAAGAATAATTACATATCGACTGTCGACTTATTTGGTCTTGTCTATATATGGGTGACGCCTCAAGGATGCTTGTGCAACACCCGAGGTGGACGATTTGGCGATGCAAGGCTGACGTGAGGAGCAGTGTTTCGCGCGCCCGTTCAATAGCTGCGTCATGGAGCCTCGTTATGATGTCCAATACTGTGTACAGGCTGCAATCTATCAGTATTTGAAATTCTAGGCAATGTCATGCGTAACAGCCGGAGGAGGAGCCCAATTTCGAACGCCGCCAAAGTGTCGATGGCTCAAATATCAACGTTCATCTTCAAATACCGTGCCATCGGTAAGCCTCTCCGGCTCACGCGCCCCCCCCCGTCTTAGGTACCCGCCCCCGTCTTACCCGCCCCACATTTCTAACAGCCTCAACAAATACCCAATCAACCCACCAAAATGCAGCTCACTTTCCTCCTTACCCCTCTCCTAGCCGTCTTCGTCCTTGCCGCCCCCGCCGACCTTGACACCCGCCAAACCAGCTCTCGGCGCGTCCAACTCTCCAACGACGCCACCGACACCGCTGTCCAGAGCAATATCCCTGCTAATGGGTAGGTCGCACCCGATTACAAATCACTCCAACGATTCTTCATTCTTCAAATGCGATAACTAACCATATAATTCTCTCGCAGCTCCCGTGTCTCCATCCGCGCCAACTTCGGTAACTTGGGCCGGCCTGTAACCGCTAATCGCGCACTGATTGTTGGTGCTGGGAGCGGGAAATGCGATATCTTCAGTGATGCGGGGGCTACTAAGAAGGTAGCTACTATTGTGTAAGTTGATCTCCTTTTTGTTTTTGTTTTTTTGGCTTGAGAAGGGGTGATGGGATGGAACTTCGGGACTTCGAAAACATGGGCTAACGAAGGAATAGAGCTGGTGGTAATGATGTGAACTTTGGACAAACAAACCTCGACAATGGGGTTATTGTCTGTCAGTAGAACTTGAAGCATGATCTATCTGGTAAACTTGGAGGTGTGATGGAGTAGAGGAAGACGAGTTGGACTAGAAGGATTAGGTGGTGAAGACTTTTAGTAATCGATGTGTCTCTCGTTTATCGTGTTTGGCTCCATTCTTTTTTACTTTTCTTGCAGCTTTCTGCTGCCTCTTATCTACACAAAATACAACGCGCACTTTTCGACTGCATTGGTCTTTGTCTTTCTTGATTGCATAGCATAAGGATTGAACACGATGCTCGCCACGTGAGTTTTGGCTCTCACTTCGGCCAGAGCGACGAGAGCCTCCTCCGTGCACTTTTACTGATGACCTAGCGACTTTTTGGGCTGATCGTTCGTCTTCACTTCTTCATAACTTTCACCTTTTTCACTAAAAGCATTCAGCAGCTTACCAAACGAGCTGCTGCGCGTAAGCTTCCTTTCTTCACCACCCGAAGATGAAGATGAAGGGAAGATTGGCATGCTAACCTCATGCTTGTTTTGGTCTGGAGCTGGGAACTGATAGCTGTAGTCCAGAACATCGGTATTGCTGGGAAGTGGACGGCGGTTGATCGAGTTGGCAGAAATGGGTTTTTCGACCGTGTCTGCATCTGAAAGCGACTCGAAGAACTTGCCGACTGCATTCGAGTCATGACCAAGCAGGTCAGTGGAGTCCCCACGCTTGCGATTCTTTTCTATACTGAGCTGCTCCAGTTCGGCGTCACGATGACCAGGACTGTGATAGCGAGCTGATCTGGCTACCACACCTGGAGAGACATCGACACGGGATCTTTCCCAGATGTCTTCGTCTTCATCATCGTTCCCCTTCTAGTCCTCGACATTCTGGGAGAGGGTGGTTGGAACAGAAGAGTGGCGCGACTTGTCCTCAGGCTCCCGTGATATTGGCTTCCGCCTGATTAATGGCGGGTTCTGGACCTTATCGTCCATACTTTCCATGTACGTAAGTGGAAGAGGAATCGTGCCCCTATCGCCAGTAGTGGGATTATACGCGAGTGAAAGAAGAGTTGTAACCTCATCACCAACATTCGCACCATACGTCAGCGGAAGCAAGGCTATGGTCTCACCGCATGTAGTAGTGTCGTATGTGAGTGGAAAGAGAGTCGTAATCTCGCCGTCTTGTGCCTGGTTAGGCACATTCACAACTTGAAGCTTACTCTTTTAGTATTCAGGATGATGCTCGCTCAAATCGACCAAATTGTGCAAGGAAGCATTCGAGTCGGCAGGGCTCTCCAGGTTCGACTTGTAGTGCGTGGAAAGCGCGAATTTTGGACGAGTCGCCAAGCGAAAGGGCTTCTTCGCAGGCTTCGCGGGGGGCCATGTCCATGTCCAGTCAAGGATAGAGCATCCTTCCTCAGCACCAGCTCGAATAAATGCTTCCAGTGGGTACGTTTGGCGCGATTCCGTCTAGTCCATTTTGTAAAGTATGGTGGCCAATTCATGCTGTGAGGATGAACCTATCTGGAAGTTGAACATCTCATTATGCATAAACTTCTCAACGTGACGGAGCGACGGCTGTATCTTCTCTACTGAAGACGAGTTTCATTCTTCGAATGAAAAGAATTCTGGGTCGAAGACGTTCCAGGACTCCGAGGTCGTGATGGAGCTAGAACTGTTTGAGCAATCGGACGGTGTGCTCTTGCTTTCCTTGCGATTCTCTGGTGTTATCTTCGGCGATAAAGCTGGGATGTCCGATTCTTTTCGACTGCCTGATGCCTTCGTTGAGCTCGGACTGCTGGAGCTCGACAGTGGTTCCGGTTCGAGAGCGTAAGTACTTACAACCTTATCGGAGCCAAGTTCATCCAAATTGGAATCACTATTTAAGGTAGGGGTATGTTGTGGACTAGTAGGGTCGTCGATATACTATCCGCTCATCTCACAAAGTTTTTCCGCATCGCACAAAGATCTCTTTGGCGGGTCATTTTGTGAGACTGGTTCTTCCGCCTGCGATATCCTCGTCTTATTGCGTTGATTACCACGGTCAAATGGCTGAGTAAGTGCTGTCGAGTCAAAGATAGTTCCCAAGGACTCGTTTCCAAGATTCCCGTTCTCGAGGAATTCCTCACTAGTTGGCACATCGACATTTGACGCAATTGACATAGTGTCTGAAGCCCCTTGAGTCGCCAAAATGATCGGTGGAAGAGCGATACCATCAGTCGTGGCATGGCACTTGGGCCTAGGGACGTATACCATATGCGCGCCGGGGCGATAGCAAGACAGTTGCGAGGTTGAAACGATTATGACTGGGATCGCAGTGTATCGTGGTCATCATCATTACTTCCGCTGTTTCCAGTGATCTAATATTGGCCTTGGGTGCTAGAATGCTTTGTGGTCCACAAATACGATGAGATTTGCAACCGTGCTCTGGACTTTCTCCTGAGAGCGTACTTGCAGTCCAAGATTGCAAATTCCAATGCTGGCTTCCAGGAGTTGGTGCTTCGGTGAGACTGAGGTTCCTGTTGAGCGGGCTACTCGTATTAATGATATTAACTCGCGATGCGACGAATTCACTTTAGGGGAGGTCGCTGCGTAGTGAACTTGGGTGTAAATACCGAAGTGCTGGGGGTGCCACGACACCAGTCAATCCAGGTGAATATCATTCTGTGCTAGCAAGCGGTTTGTTCGACTGAGATATGGTGCTTAAAAGTAAGTCTGTATGTAAACTTGATTGGATGATGGCTCGATCGCTTCAGTTGTGAAAGAAGTGTCCACGTCGTGATGGCGATGTTCTTCGACTCGATTGGTGGCAGGAATCTGTCGAGAAATCTCAGTGACTGTGGTGGAGAGCGGCCTTGGGTGAGAAGCCCAAGCTGCACGAGGAGTGGGAGTGAATGCTGTTATGTTTCCATGGGCGGATCATCACGCGTGCCCAGGGTGCCAGTGCGCATTGCGCAGCTGCAGTTGTTACCGCGAAGTGAAATCATCCATCAGACAAACATTCTTCAGTCGCGGTCGAATAGTAACGCCGATCGGTGAATGAAGCTTGCGCTACAGAGCCATGCATCTGGGCTTTCAAATAGTCCCCTAATTCCTCCCTGTTGCAACAAGTTCTGGTACAACAAACAACTGCCTACTGGAGCCATAGCAACTGGACCGGACCTGGAGAGAACAGCGTTCAGAATTCAATACAAACATCGCGTCCTACCACCCAACATGCAAGCTCACGAAGATACTTTAGCCCTTCTGACGAGCAATCCTCAAAAAACATCTAATACGTCAATGGTGAACCTCTTGGTCAATTACGGCGGGCATAATGACTTCTATTCATCACGCAAGACGGTCGATACAACTCAGCGTAAAACGATTCTGGACAAACTTTCTGAAATGTTGCATCTGCGTGGTCGCCTGCAGCAGATGGGTGCTAAATTCTCCAGCAATGGAGAGCTCCTGGCCTACGGCAACCCATCGTCACCCTCGGAATTTGAAACCATGATACGTCTCGGTCCGTTGTACGATGAACAGTGGAACACTTTCTTCGTCAACAACTATGTGCCGTCTAACTACGGAGATGTTAATGGGAAATTGTGGTCTGAACTACGTACTCTGAAGAAAATTCTTAGCAATGAGGGCGTAGCATTCGGCAGGCAGCATCAGCGGTACTCTTTTGGCGATTCGAGCACTAAGCTGCGAAGGTTGTGCTGTGCCTATGATGAGTTGCGAACTGATTGGCTGGCAATGATACGAACAAGTCTTCCGGTATATGATGATGCACAACTGGCGACCCTCCTGGAGGAATCATCATGTGAAGAAGATTCAGGGCTTGGCGATGATGTCATCGAAGGCCAAAAAGGAACTGTCTTACTTGATACGAATGAGTCCCACGATATCACTGGTCGGCCTCGTCTGCTACATGACCGCAACAGTAGTACCCCACACGTCCTTGGTTGGCGATTCAGTGACGATTTCACGCTGCCACTGCGTAAGGACGGCAACTGGAGGATTAGCGACAACCTGAGTTCAGTTCCGGTTTGGGAGGACGTCGAACAGGCCATCAACGAGGAGGTCCAAGTTACGCCGGAAGATGTGCTAATGACCGGAGACTATGCATCTGAAGAGGAAAACGCCGTGCAAGGTGTGGTTGAAGCGAAGAAAGCGCCAGCGTCTGTTTCCACGAACTTGATGCTAAATGGCCCGTCGCCACTGCAGGTAAGCCACACGGCTTCTCAAACTGCTCCAACGCGTTCACTAATACAATTTCAGAACATGAACACGCAGAGCATGATACTTCGAGATGAATTCACATCGAATCCAAGACGAAACAATGTGCTGACTGAAGAGGTTACGGACACGACCTGGGTCCAAGAGACTGCCAAAGATCATAGAAAGAGTAAAACGTGGGGTAAAGTACGCCGTTGGTTCCGACATACTTTTGGTCGAACGTAGTGTATCGTGAGAATGGTGTTTTGAAACGGTGCATCAAAGCGCTCCCAAGCTAGACTAAAGACCAAGAAGGTTTTCGTAGGTATGAGCGGCCAATTAGCGCGTGGATTTCAGTATATACGTTCACTCTGGAATATGCAGCCCAAGATAGATAGCGTTAAATTGTTCGACAAATCTCACTGTGCCTGTACAACAACATTCTCCTGGCAATATCAGTCCGCTTGTGTTGTGGCTAAGGTGATCCATATTGCGGAAAGCTGAACAAGTGCGGGTAGTTGCGTTGCCTGCACAGACCAAGTTGCAGATAGCGTGAGACTCGAGACCCCTTGCGTTCGCCGTCTGGGCCACGCACGGCATCGCTTAATATCCGCTGGAATCTTCCTATATCCGTAGGGACCGCATATTTAGTACCACTCAATGAGACTGGTGGCGGATGATCAACCCACAAACTTTGCTTGCATCTCGACCTGATCTGGACTTCCAAGACAAGCATCACGCGCAGCTCAAGCATGGATAGCAAACATACTTCTGCGAGACCTCATGGCAGGTTAAAATTTCGGAAATCAATAACAAAGAAGGGCGTTGAGAAAGCGAAGTGTATGATGCTAAAAGCCGTGAGATGGTTAAGGCAGCCATGTACAACTACAGCATCCAGAAGCCGGACGAGTAAGAAATGAAGTTGGGAGCTCTTCGGGAGCCCACAGAGTTGAAAGCCGGAGTGGAGGCGTATAGGAAAGTCCTTCTAAGGGCCACAACGATATTAATGAACATTGTTTGCTGACAAAGGCTAGCTTTCGAAGGAAACTTAAATAAGTCTCAAGTCAGAGCTAAGAAAGAACATAGCACACGAGCGTATCGAGATGCAATTCAACGACTTCAAAGTAAAGATGCAGCAGAACCAATGTGCTGTCAAAAACCAGCAATAGTTTCCTCAGACATATAGGTCATCAGCCCCAACCAAAATGTACATCAAGACACCGGATTTGCAGACGGCAGAATTACAAAAGAGGCGAAAGACCCCTCGGATGGCTTCAATGTCCAAGCAGAAATCTAAAACTAACAGGCTGACTGCGGGGCTCAGTGAGACTGGCGCTATCGAGCTAAGTCCCACTGGTTTCGTACACTTCCCACGACACTTCGATGACGATGATGACTGGGAGCGCGTATCTCGAAATTCGACATCGAATCTGAAGAGAATCTCAAAGCTGGCGGAAAGTTCCCCGGTGTGGAGGGTTTGTTCCCAGATCTTTTCGGTAAGTAGGCTTCGGGTGACTGACTGCAAACATCTGGCTTCGGGACGCAAAAATGCAAGAGTTTGAGCTCCACTCGTCATGTATCATAAAGCCCTTGTGGTATTTGGGATATGAATAGATCGTAGATCTCGTGAGAAATGCCGTGATGTGGATTTATTAGATGCGGCCCGATCGTTACTTAATCCATTCGTACCCTGGCAGAGGATAGGCTTCGGTGCTTGCAAACACATCACCCATATACTTCTGAACGACCTCCACAATGTCCGTCCAAAAACGAGAGCGAGACTGTCGTTTCGCAACCAACATAGCGGAAGTGGAAGGACTGAGATGAAAGGAGGAATATTTTGCAGTTCTTTGATAGATAGGTGCATACGCCCTTCACAAGCGTTAAGACCTCCAGTAAGATCCCCCATATTCTCGACGATCTCTCCGGCCAAATAGTACGGGCCGATAAGCGTGCGGGTGGTTCCGCCACCTGTGGGTCCCGCTGTATAGCCCGCGGTCACCGACTAGAATAACATTTTCTTTTTGAAGACTTTAAGTGTTGGCCTGCACGTCTTCGCTGGCATAGATTTCATAAGACTTTACCATCTCTTGTATGCAGATGTTGGTCTTCCAGCCCACACTATTGTCGAGCTAGGCTACTTTCTTCCGAGGTGCACCCTTGCCTTAGGATGAACATAACGGAACTTCAGCATGGCATGGCTTCAGTGTTGCGGACACATAATTAGCAGTATATTGCGTCTGAAACCACTAGATGCATTAGTTACGGTAGTGATCGAGCGACCTCCGACAGCGCTATAGCCGTATCCAATCCGGCTTCCCTGGAAGAGATCGTTCTTTGTAGAAAATTACATCGCCCAACAATTGGTCGGTATAATGTCTTCGCGAACAGCACTGCCCATGTCCATTACCCGTGTTCTCGACGCGGTATCGCAAGCGACAACAAGACCGTAGTCTGAAGTCGGCGAGCCATCGCGAAATTATCGGCCAAACACCCAACGACCGTCATGTCATTCTGGACCGAGGCGATTTGCTCGCCAAATATGTAGCTGATATGTTTGTTAAGATTCTTAAGCTCGAACAAAACCTCCAAGATATCGCCGCGTAGGATCTTGTGCTATAACTGCAAACGCCATAAGCAATAAGCCATGGCACAAAGCTTTCTAGGAGTAAGCTTCTTCGTATATATTGCTTCTTCGGGTCAGTTCTGCTACGTAAGGATACCATTCTGCCTGTATAGCTGCTATGCCTTGCAATGGCGGGCGTCCCGGACATGCAGGACTCTGAAGCCCGTAAGTGGCTTACCGATCTTCTCAACATTCGCGGGTGGATAATAAACTTCCATATATTCGGAACGTAATCCAAGTCATGGTGTTCTGGGTAAGATATTTGGGCAGGAAACGCAGAGTGAAGGACAGCGCGGTTCGGTAGCTGGAGACGCGAAACGGAGTAGCACATTACGTCATCACGTTGCTAAGCGTACGTACTGCTAGCGTCGGTATCTCCCTTCTATTGACCGCATCACGACTGCGACCACCAAACACATCTCTCATTTTCGCTTTGAGCAATACGGTAGGCGTTGCAGCATCACATATATCAGTCGTATCTTCTCTGGCAGTCAATATCTGATCGCTTGGAAGAGTACAAGGCTTCCAAAAAGTTTATCGTATTAGCGTCAGCATCTACCTTGTCTTCACGCTTGTCCGACCATTCGCACGGATCACATACCGCAGAACTGCATTCAGTAAGCGATTATGCCAAGGAGCATAACCGGAACCAAGGATTATTAGGAATACGTCTGATTGAAATCTCCATTGATGACTATCTACTAGGAGGTCGAATACGGCTTCGCTGCCGCTTTTACTGGTCACAAGGTACCTTGCATATCTGTATCACCCTTCGACTGCGGACCATGAATACAATGTGGCTCCCGCTTAGTCACTAGTGCGCTAGTCAGGCTATCCACCGCGGGATCCTTTTTGAAACCGACCTTCATGTCAGTAAGTCGCTTGCTCACATCCTCGTCGCTGACTTGGTGATTTTTTCGACCACTCAGACCTGTTGATGAGGTAGCCTGGTTTGAAATTGGTTTCTTCGACGACATGCTATCGGACCGCTTCAGTGACCTGGAGTGGCGACGACTTTGATCACTTGTAGCGGACACGGAAACATACGAATTAGATCACGAGTGCCTGTAGTACGGAGTCGTCAAGCTTCATTTTCTGCCATATGAGACGAGGTGGAAATTTGCGACAAGACCCGTTCGTGCACCTTGTTTAAGTATACTACAGGTGGGTTAGAGATTTGAAAGATTCGTTGAGGCGGTGAAAGCGTGTCCTAGAGAGGAAAAGCTCTAGTGCACTGATTCATTCACGCAAACTGCGGTATGTGCGAAAGGGCCCTAGGAAACGCTCTTGAGCACATCTATCGAATTCCGCCAGGATTGACCAATCCGACTCCGCCTTTACATTCAACAAACGCTCGAACAATCAATACCGATTACTGCCACCCGTCAGCCCGTTGTAAGGCAAACGCGCACAATTCACCCTGTCCACCCCATTCAACCACTTGTTAGCCTCTGAGTAGTCACGCTGTGTATTACATTTTTTTCTCCGTGAGCGTCATCATCTCCATCTACAATGATGAACTCATCAAGACAAAGTGCGATCGTTTCCATCGGTTCAGACTCATCGTCCATGTACATCGAAGATGACTACAGATCTGATACTTATCTGGTTGACACGTGAAACCACAGTCCATCGCATTTAGATCCTAACATCGGAGGTTTACGTCATGAAAATGCACAAATCTTTGAGGGAACGTCCACTGCGTTATTTTCAAGAAACCTCGCCGCTCTGAACTTATACGAGGATCGAGGCTCTATCCCAGATGCGTCTATCAGCTACTCGGCTGGGTACCGCTTCGAGATACTAGAAGAGGCTGAAGAATGTGGTCGCCTAAGTCTAACCAGAGCAACATCTGGGCAACATCACGTCTGGCGTGACGCTATTTTGGACGAGCCAAGAGTATATTGTAATGAAGGCTATGTGTTAGGCAATTATGTGACAGTCATCAGGAACGATACGTGACCAGAGAAGAAGAAGCGGAAGCGAGACGCATGGAGGCATATATCCTGCTTCTAATGGTAGAGTCTGGTGATTTTTTCACGAGTTCCTTACTCTATAGCCTACCGAGAGGATAATCATGCACCACGCGGATGTAGTCGTGTGGAGTGTTACCCGACTCATATAGCAGACAGTGGAATCTCATCGTCCTATTTTGATAATGAACACTTGTCGTCTGCCCTATAAAAGCCATCGAATGAAGTTGCCCTACCGTGGTATCAATTTCAATTTCTTAGTGATTTATGAATCATTCATGTCGCATGTATTTGCGTGTAGCCGTTTTCGAGACTATATACAATGCACGTGACAATCTCTTGGCGTAGTGTTTCACCTTAGTTCTGGCAAGTGCAGCCTAATTAGGTATACGCACGGGCCCGTGCACTTACATCCCGCAGCAGCGACTGTCCCTGACCCATTCCCTCCATCTCTTTTGCATTAACAGCACCGTTCTACAATGCAACACTCGCGTTGTAGATGATCATTTATAATTCACAGTAGCGCTCTCGCTTTCACGCTACAATGAACCCTCTCGCCATAACCTACGTAGCGCAAAAGCCCGAACGACGACCAGCTTTTCGCAACAACTGCTCTCACAAGCAACACAACTCAACCGACCCGGTGGCAAAACCAACTCTTGAATTCACCTCAAGTCGCAGAAGCTCATTCAACTCAGCAACTTCAACCTTGTGCTTCGACAGTCAGCGGTCGCATACGGCGCGAGATTTCGAAAAAGGAGAATCAACAGACATGACGACGTTTTATCACTATGACATTAACGGCAATGTTATATCCTCAGATCTACGCCCTACTACCGAGATCTCCGCACGTGGCCCTCTGGACGCAGACGCATACGAGCGGCAAGGAGACTTCGTCGGTGCCTACCTTGCACGCCGTTACATAACTTACCCCGCACATGGCGCTTCAGGAGCACAGCAGTTCTACAGTCCCTCTTATCACCTGTCGATGCAACCCTCCAAAGGCGGCCTGGATAGCGAATCGGTTGATCAAAGCTTCCGGTTCAGCGACGGAGATGAGCAGTCAACCTACACAGGTAGTTCTCCGGGTGAGACTTCTAGTACGCTCGGCTGGGCAGGTTGGGCGTCTTACTCAGGTGTGGCGCGCCCATATCCAAGTCCTGAGGAAATCCGCCACGTACATACCTTGCAGAGCTTGCTACCTTACCTCCAACCTGAGCGGAAACTTGACGCGCTCAACGGGCCGGTAGTGGACATTGTTGAGCAGGATACCGGAGTTTCCCTCGCTTACCAAGTCCCAAAGAAGATGCTTGTTCTCTTCCTCGGTCGTAGAGTGGTCAACAAGTTTATCCGCACCATACTCCGCGAGGACAATGAGAATTGGAGGGGGGCGCCGGTCTGTCAGGAGATGAACCTACCTAGGGGAATTGCTAGCAAGGCCGCTATGAAAATTCTGATAGCTTGGATGCTGCGGGCCTGCCAGTGCCACACCATGGGCTCGATGAAGCAGATCCGCGTTCCAAAAAACACTTTCGTTGCCTGCTCTTTAGCTCGAACCATGGAGCTCTTCGAGTTACGCAAAGATGCATTAAGGGTCGATTACTACATCGCAGAAAACCATTTCGTTCGACCAATCTTCGCTGTCGAGTTGGAGACGCTATGGAATTGCTTAGGCAAAGGAAGCCGGTATGTCTATGCGGCAATCAAGGTGGTCGGTCAACAGTTACAAGTGCTTGAAACCGAAAACACAGGCCGAGAAGTACTGGGAATCGATGCGGGCATGTTGGCTATGCTAAAGGAATATCCGGAGCTTGAGGCACGGGTGCGCAATTCGAAGCTGAACGAGCAGCACCAACCACTCTTCAGTACAAAGTGGATCAAACGACTGAACGACAAAAAGGACGATAGCGGAGAGCAGAATTCCAACGACTTGAGGATCCTCATCAAGTCATCATCGGAGCGCTTTCGGCAAGACCAACCAGAAAAGGATTCAAGAGCAGAGCCGCAAACAGCTGATCCGGAGACTACAGTGCGCAGATTTGCCGTTCTGCGGATCGTCACTGAGAACGCAAAGTCGGCGACCCACGACACCCAAAAGACCTCTGAGCCAAATCGTGACGCCAGGTAGCCTTAACGGTAGATGAGAAGGATGGTCGCAAGGCGATCGCGATGGGGTTTCCAGCAACCAAATCGAAATCCGACCGTTCGGTCTTTGCGGGATTTAATGTCACCATGTTTAGCGAGTCTTTCACTTCTCAGCAGAGTAATGAAGTAGGATAAAAAGGTGTATACGTGTACTTGTCATTGTTAGAACGTATTTTGAATGGCATGGCGTTGAGGGCTTCTATTGAGATGTTTTGCTTGAGAAGCGGAGGTGATGATTGAGATGAGAACAGGGCACGCGTGCACTCATTTTTGACAAAAGTCAACGACCACGCAGTTTTGCCAAAGAGGCAGGTATTTGGATACATGATGCTTCTAGCAAAATCATTTATCGACATGTACATCGAGATTATCGAAAGAAAAGTATTTACAAGAACGGTCTACCTCAGACCGTGATATTATTCGTCGTACACCATCTTCATACTGGCATGACTTTTACGTATTCCGCGTTTCTTGGATTTAAAAGAAGCGGCCGAGCACGCGGCGGAACTTGGAGGAGCTTTTGATGCACTGCGAGTACCATTCACTGCTCTTGATGCAGGTAGCGGGAGCCTCGCACTTGGTAGGGCCGGTGAAGCCCTGGCCTCCACACTGAGCATAGAGCTTGGCAGCGCCAGCAGAAGAACCAGATCCGGCGGGTGCAGCAGGTGCTGGTGCAGCAGCAGTGGTGGCAGCCGGCTTAGGCTCGGCGGGTTTGGCGGCAGCGTCAGGGCTGGCATCCTTCTTCTCGGAAGAAGGGTTAGGTGAAGAAGAAGCGCCCAGGTTTGCGGGACCAGCGTTGGCCTTGACGTGGGCGGCAACCTTGCTAGCTTCAATGGGCTCAGGAACGTCAATCTTTCCGAGATCAGCAATGAAGCCAGAAGAGGAGCCAGGGGACAGCTCGCCGCTGGCAGAGTCAACGCTGTTCTCGAGACAAGCACGGCCAAAGGCAGACGAGCAGGCATTTCCACCCTTGCTGACGAAGGTGCTGATGCCGGCAGTGTGCTTGGTGCTGGGCTGAGAAACAGCAACGAATGCGTTACCCTCGACGAGTGCGTTGACACCAGCGTAAACATCGAAAGCGTGGCCCTTCATGTTCTCGAAGTAGTTGTTGACTGCGTGGAAGGTGCTGCTGACACCATCCTGACCGAGCTTGGGGGCGCGACCGGAAAGATCGTGGAAGTAGTTCTTGTCAAGGGTGAACTTCTCGTTCTTTCCAATCATCATCATGGTCCAGTAGTGGTTGCCGTTGCAGGTAGCGGAGGCGTTCGTGACACCATCGAATTCGTTGTTCGAAAGCGTGGCCTCGGATCCATCGTAGTGGCTGACGATGAACATGCGCCCGATGAGGGAGAACTTGCAGTGGTCGACCCAGATCTTGGTGTTTCCTCCCTGCATGTCAAGACCGTCACCTCCCCAGACGACGCCGGGGTTGATGTCTTTGAACTCAACACCCTGGATGATGACGTTACTGGCGTCTTTGACGATGGAGACACCTTTGCCCTTGATCACACCTTTTCCGCCAACACCCAGGATAGATTTGTTGGATCCGACCTTCAGCGCGGTCTCACCGGCTGTGTCATAGGTGATGGAGCTTACGGAGGTCATGTCCGAGCCACCGCAGGAGAGTTCACCCAAGTAGTACTGTCCACCGTCGCTCTTAGCTGAGCAGGTGTTCTTGTCGCAACCAGCACCAGTCGCGGTCTTGCCGGTGAAATCGAATTCCTTCTCGAGCAGGATGACACGCTCGGTGTCATCGGCGAGGTACTTCTCGAGTTCTTCGTTGGAGGTCGGGGTGACAGCGGCAGCCTTTCCTCCACCTGTCGCGCCAGCGCCGTAACCGTAGGCTGTACCGACCACCGACTGAGCGGAGGAGGTAGCGGCTGCCGCCAGAAGTGCGATAATCTCGAAACGCATGTTGCAAAATGTGTAGGCGGGATTGCAAAGGGGGCGAGGTTCTGGAGTATGTACAAGAAAGTCAAGAACGTTCACTCAGACCAGCCGATGAATCCCCTCAATGTATTCAACGCGAGAAAATGAGAGAATACTTGAAAGGTAGTTGGTACAAGAGAAAGTGCAAATGAGTGCAGTGGAAAGCCATCATTGGGAGCAGACCAGATAATATATACCTGCCGCTATGTACACGGCTACTTCGTGTTCTGCCAAATTGAAGGCATAGGCGCGCATCCTTCGGGCAACGGCCGTCTGTCCAAAAGCGTCATGGTATGAACCGATGCCGTGCATGTTTCGATGCTAGTGCCCGTCTGGCAGCGGCTGTTGTTTCAAACATACTGTCATGCATGGACCAAGCCGGACTACGATACATTAGCGCGTTTCTCGACACCAAATGTGGCCTTCACTGAACAAACTAGTCGGGCGCGAGGAGGCATTGGGTCGCGACCGAGGAGCGGAGACGCAGGGAGGATGAAACATCAGGCAAGGCTAGGCTCGCTTGCGAGCGCCACACCCAGCTCGAGCACCCTCAGCCACATAAACTATCATGTTCCGCACCATGAAACTGGCGAAGGAGTTTACGCATCGACGTTGGGGAAGACTGAATTTGCGGAGAGATCAGCCATTCATTCGTTCAAAGGTTGCGTAGTACGGTGGATGGTGAACGAGAAACAATACAGTGATCAGATTGTTTACCAATTACCCTGCGAAGCAGATCCTTAAACCGAAGTATTACTCCTTCAATGAGGAAAATACCCCCTTTGTCTCTAGTCATCTAGTTGGCTGCAATTCTCACTTGAGGGTCTGTTGATTAGAAGTAGAGTAGTCGTGCTACAATTTCTAGCATATTGATCGAAAGCGGAATAGTACGCTACATTTTCTGTTGTCTTGAATTAGCGCAAGTTAGTAATACACAAGAGGTGGCGAAAGCGCAAGACATGATTGGCCAGATTTGAGATGCCTGTGATTGGCTGCATCTCCTCCCTGCAATCACGGTGGTCGGTGTTTTGGGGCCCGTGCTCTACTATCTTCAAGAGGCATTGAACGCTTCTTCCTGAAATTTAGATTTCTCCACCTATCCACGTATTCAAGGCGCCAGCCACCAATTTAGTTCATTTCCGATTACCTTCTATGAGTCTATTCTACCACTGATTTCCTTTAGTCCGGTCGTACCGCTGCTGCAGTGAGGTGTGCCAAAAGAAAGCCAACCCCTGCGACATCACAGCAAGGTGTGGCGATGAAGTTGTGAGGTTTTGACAGCACGTGGATAACACATTATCACATCGGAACTGCATCACTGAAAAGGATACACGCTACCTGTGCTCGTTATCACCACGACGCTATCTGCCAAGATGCCGCACCAACGCTCTGTCTGCGTCGTGTTATCGTGCCAAGTCA
This sequence comes from Alternaria gansuensis, assembly GCA_009289805.1. Taxonomy (NCBI): domain Eukaryota; kingdom Fungi; phylum Ascomycota; class Dothideomycetes; order Pleosporales; family Pleosporaceae; genus Alternaria; species Alternaria gansuensis. The sequence continues at coordinate 37,505 of WBOK01000365.1, read as the reverse complement.
TTCTTGTAGCAGGACCGCCAGCGATACCGGTACCGCATCTCACCTATTTGGCAAACTGCACCTTGAACAAAGTGATCATCGCACATCCCGTCTCTTTCAGGAAGATGATCTGACCGGAGGCTTTGAAGAGGTAAACCTAGTCATTCTATGAGGACTTTGGTGACGTGGACTTCCTGTCTTGTTGCTTGAATGTTCGCTTGGTATTCTGACTATGACTTGTGATCAATGGTCAAATAACTTAGGCAATCGCACATCATGACTAAGTTTATTCACGCGTTGTACACACGTACGTTGTGTTTACCTGCCTCCCAAAAAGCACGTACCTCTTTCAAACTCCACGCCCAAATTGATCTTTGCAAGCCAGAAGGCCAAACCCATCCTCATTGCAAAACTACTGCATCAACTAGCTTCAACGGCCGCTTCTACGAAAATCCAAACCATCCTCCTCATGGCAGAGCCAAACCCAAACTGGAACCCACCACCAGGACCAAGACGTCGCTACCTACGAGGACGAGGCCAAGGTCCAGCATCAACTGTCCCAACGCCTGCACCACGAACGCTTCGGGGTCAGAATGAAAGTCAAGATTCGTCAACTCAGAACCTGCACCACTATAGCGATCCTTTCCACTCCAACACACAGAGCGTACCATATTGGGACGACTACAATGGGGCTATCCATGGCATTCCTAGTTGTCTGCCCCAACATCTCGCACGATCATATGCGCAAATCGTCAGTGGGAAAACACGTGGTACTCGGGGTCCGCAAAAAAGCGGCCATCTTCAAATCTCGTCCCAAAGTGCATTCAACAACCCTTATACCGAGATCGTTGGCAGCGAACCATGTGCACCAAACCAAGCAAGCTTTACGACCTACACGGCACCAGTAACTCGAATTGAGCCCGCTGTTAAAGAGACGAAAGATGAAGAGAGTGATTTCACGCCATTTTTTGACGCAGCTGATGCGAGAAATGGTCGAGATTTGGGGCGTACAGAGAAGGATAGCTTTCGAGCTGCTCTTGCAACGAAGGATGCCAACAAGGAAGTACGCGGCGAAGCTATGTATACTATCGAAACCGCAACGACAAGGCGCGATCGGGCGCAGACTAGAGATTCAGTAGTATTAATGAATGGGAGCGAACCCAAGTCGCCACCAAAAGCAGGCCTGGATCACTCAAGCAAACCCACGAATTGGCAAGAACTCAACTCCTTATATCCTGTCGTCGAAGCGCCCTCTCCCCTCAAAGTCTTCTTACAGGAACAGCCAACTCCTCATCCAAAACATGAACGCACACCCACACTCAATCGGGTTCTTGAGCTACGTGCTGAAGAGCAAGCAAAAGCCCTTGCGACACCTGAAGGCGATACCGTAGGAAGTAGGCGACCCCGCAGGAACGAGCGCCAGGCGCCGCGTGCACCATCGCGGAAGATTAGCGATTCGGAGAGCCAGCCAGTTGATGAGATCACTTCGCGTGATCAAAAACGGCACGCTTCCGAGTTTATCGCAAATTTAGACACACTAAAATCAGGGGAATGGCAAGATGTATGCATGATGAATGACCCGGCAGCGCCCCCTGCAACTGCACATCCCGCCGAAAAAGACGAAATGAGTAGCAGCGACGAAATCGCCCAAGAAAACGAGATTGACAGACTCACAAAGGCGGTAACAGACCTTCGCCTGTTTCAGGATCTACCTTCTCCATCACCGAACAGAACTGGGTTTCATCCGAATAGCGCTATGCCAGTGAGTTTGAATGTAAGTAAGATTGAAGCAGGGAAAGGTGAGTCGGAGGATGGATATGAAGCGTCGCGTTTGAAGATATCGGCCGAAGCACAGGCAGAGCTTCTGAAGGTACTCAATGCACCGGATACGAATGTCGCAAAGGATGGCGCGGGTATGCAAAGGTTACACGAGAACTCATCAGCTGAATCCTTTGCGACGGCGTCGTCGGAGGATTACGAGCAGATTGTAGCGGAGGAGGAGCTTTTGACGGAGCAGAATGGCGTGAAGAGGCGGTGGTATAAGGGCTTTCGTAAGGTTTGAGTGTAAGCTTGCAAGTCAGTAGCAGCCTGCAAGACGGAGAATTCTATTTTTTTCCAAGTCGAAATATTACCCTGACGGTGTGCAATATCTTGTATCCCGTTAGCTTGTCAATGTAATTCATCTCGGTTACCTCCAAGGTAGCTTGTGTTGAGTGTTAATGAAAGATTGGGCTTTCTTGTGAGTACATTGTAAGAGAGGTTAACTAGTTATCCAGCAGCCTTGATGAGGATACACATTGGGTATTGTGTATCTGTGTGCTACTACTCCACCTTTCTCTCGACAACTCTTGTACCAAGCTCCAATCTTGCTTTTTCAGATCGTCTTTATAGTCGATATATGTCTTAATATCCTAGAAAATGCTATCATTACATATGCGCCGTTGTAAGTAGAGTGTTACATTAAGTATAGCTTAATTTCTTTCCTGTTTATGATGGACGTAATAAGCGCCATAGATGCATCGATACAATGCTACAGTAACCTACTTTGGTTCACTGTCTAATCCATAATGATAAAAGCGAAATAGCGATAAGTAGAGCATACTCAGGTAGAACTACAGGTGAAGGTGTAACACTGAACAGTACCCGGGAGTTTTTCGCTTTAATTCTATTTGCGACACTTAGAGGCCACAAGGCAATGTATTGTGTACCTTTAGGGTACATGTCATTGGATAGGTACGACTCAGGGAGCCAGCTTTTCCGTACAAGAACTTTAGCGACGTGTCGCATCAGCAAGAAGCCGATAATCCAGCTCTTCAGTTTCCCGATATCTCAATTACCCCCCTTGAAAACTGCAATGTATGATGGCTGACAGGACAGCTAAGTTGTCTCTTCTCAGATTCAGGTCAATGGAGCCTGGTACTACTACAAGCCGTCGACGGATAACCTCAGGGCCATTTTATGTGTTTGGTAACTTCCGAATTCTAACACGATCAGAGCGACTGGATATGGTGTTTCGTGTCAAGGATGGTGACTTTCTCGCGGAGTGAGTAGTTGAGGCGCGCCCGCGAACACTGTTGGACTCCGCCTGGCCTGTGCTCCTTCCCCGCCAAGCAACTCTCCAAGCAGAGCAACTCCACGACCGAGGACAAGGGAATCATCAAATGCGCGTACCGAACTTATTCCTTATACCACAAGCTTCTAGCTTCCTCTATGCCCTCCGAGAATACCCAGATCGGTCACAGAGCGCCGGTCGAGCAGCCTCCACCAGTCGCACCCCCAGAGAGCTACCGCGATGTCGCTGTCGCATGCGATGAACTTCTCAATTGCCGACGATTTGAAACGGTACCTAGTAGATCTTGACAATTGCATCGACGAGAAGATCACTCCGCTCCAACACTAAGACGATCACAATCACTTCTTCAACCACCGCCACGAACACGCTCGAACCGATTGGGATAGTGGGGGTATGCCGCACAAGGAATGGGAGGAGCTGTTGGCAGAGTCTCTGAGGCTGGCTGATGAAGCTGGCTTCTACAGGCTGTCGCTGCCGAAGCAATACGGTGGGCAAAACAGTGCAGATGGACGAGGGAGCAATCTCTGGATGGCAGTCATACGAGAGCATCTCGCAGCGAAGGGACTGGGTCTTTTCAACGACTTGCAGACAGAACATTCCATGGTCGGAAACTTCCCTGATGTGATCATGCTTATGAACTTTGGCGACGAGCAGCAGAAACAGTTTATATCACTTCGGCTAGAGGGCAAGTTCAGGATGGCTTTTGGTTTGACGGAACCCGATCCCGGCTCGGACGCGACACACATGGCGACAAAGGGGCGACCGGAGACCAGAAATGGTGTGAAGGGCTGGCTGCTGAATGGATATAAGTGTTGGCAGACTGGCATGCACCATGCCACCCATTGCTCGATCTTTGCGAGGACGTCAGGAAAGGATGGCGAAATAAGGGGTATCTCGTGCTTTCTTGTGCCAGTTGACACACTTGGCCTCAAGGTATAATCGTATGAGTGGTACGTGATGAGCCTCATAGCGCAAAAGATTGCTTGCTAATGATGTGTGGGACACTAAACATGCCCACCGACCACGCGACCGTCTCCATCAACGATGTCTGGGTACCCGGGACCGCCGCGTTGGGACCCATTCACAATGGCCTCGGTGTCGCACAAGCCTTCGTTCACGAAAACCGCATCCGACAAGCGGCGTCGTCGCTCGGTGCAGCCGTATACTGCGTCCAGCAGTCGGTCCAATACGTACGCCAACGCACGTGCACCCTTCGGCACTCCACTCTCGCACAACCAAGGCATGCAGTTCCCCGTCGTAGAACTTGCGACCCAGTGCGAGATGCTGTGACAGCTAATACGGAAGACTGCGCTGTAAATGGACTCTATGCCGCACAATGAGATCGAAAGGAAGGTAGGAGATAAGGTGTCGATGTGCAACTACTACGCAAACAGGCTGTGTACGCAGGCGGCAGACCGGCCGATCCAGGTTCATGGTGGTAACGGATACTCGAGGCATTATTCGTTTGAGCATATTTGGAGACACCATCGCCGGTACAGAATCACTGAGGGTAGCGAAGAGATTCAGATGCGGAAAGTTGCTGCATCTCTGTTCGGTTTTGGTGAGAGGAAAAGCCTGGTAGACTCCACAGAGGCCGAAACGAAGCTATAGGTATTCTTGCTAGCCGTGTTATCAGAAGCCGTACTTAATGAATTGTATGAAGGTATGTGACATCGGTGATGCGGCGCAAGGGACGTTCTGGGCTTTTAGATCCACACTTCTGTCTTGTTGCTCTAATCAGAACAGCGCACGAAGCCATCTGTTAAGACTAGGCATCGCATCCTTTTCGGTGATCACAGGTAGTAGTACTACGATGAGTAAGAACCACACAAAAAAGGCTGCTATCCAGAGCAAAGTCAATCGCAGTGTGAAGCTCTTGGGCGGCGCCGGTAATGGCTTTGACTGCAGCTCGTCTCCAAAGGCAGTCGTTTCTCTAGGTCGCGGAACTGATGGAAGTGGTTTCGAGTGAATGTGAAAATCGAATGCTTTGGGTGCAACGCGCCTGGGCGGTGTCTTCGATGTGTTCCCGGTGTTGAAGGTCTTGGGTGGTACAGGCGGTCCTTCATCCTGTACATGGAATCTTCGATTGCGTACCTGCCAACCGCTCAATTCAATGCCGGACATTGCCAGTTCTTGGGAGATATAGGAGAAGTGCAGGATGTTAAGCCAATGTATTCAATGTACCTAGCCGTACATTTGTGGTGTGGAGGCTGGGAATCAGCTACGCTCATTGTGGACTAGTGCATGACGCAGACCTCGCACTTCGTCCTCATCAAACATTCACTCATATCTCAATAATTGTGAGAGATAAGCTACATGGAGTGTGGAAAATCGTATTGTACGCCTTCATCATTGCCACGGGGTTACGCCGCCCCTTAGCACCATTGCGTGTACGCAAACACTAGCAAATGGCAAGATTGCAACAAGCTACAAATGTTAATGACTATTAGGCAAAAACTATACGACTACCCGACGAGTTCCAAAAGTACATCTAATCACTGAATTGGAGATTCAAAAGGTCTCTTGGGGGTAATTTCGCCTAGTTCAAAACGTCGACATTAGGGCTCTGTACTTACGACTGAGATCGTGGGGACTTGCCGGCATCATGAATCGAGGCTATAAATAATACACCCAAGGTCGCGATGGAATTCAGCCTTTTTGTTTCGTATTCTATGTCAAATTCTTGTCCGGACTGGCACTATCGGTACACAGACAGTCGCATGTCTCGCACTCTCCTTCGCAAGGTTTTTCACCATTCCTGTCCCGTAACCCCCACTTCGGACTCTTTCCCATTATTCTGCTCCTCTATCATCTTATTTGCGACATCAAGCTCCTTTATTGAGCTTCTGGTAAAATGTGCAAGATCAGTCGGCGGGACATGGCTTGTATGGATGTTGCTTTTGAGTTGTTGTGAAGGAGCACTTTTACATTCATTATCATCCACGCTCTCAGCAGTGGCAGATTTAACATCTTCGACTGCACTCGTTGACTCCTTTGCCTCGTCCCTCGCAAACGCGAAGTCATCATTCATATCATGTCCCACGGCTACAACGGAATAAAGTAGTAAGAATCCATGCGCTTCATACGGCGCTGAATCAGGAGAACACATCTGCCTCCCTTTTCGCATAGATTATTAATCGTCAGTATACGCCGGTTTTTTGTTACTCTGAGTGTGGTGCGGTTCCGCAGGCGTGGACGTACGCATAGCTATGAAACCGTGCGAGGTCTTCAGTGTGTAGTTCTACCATTACGAGGGACTGAAGATATACCCACATTGCAGGTTAGTTCAATCAATCTTTAAGGTTTGATATGAAATAAATGTCTTTTGGCGTGTGTGTAGTTTCCGAGGAATCCGGCGTATTTGCGTTTAGGTATGTGGCTGTCAAGATAGAGGAAGTTGGCGGAGAGAAATTTTGAGTCTATAAACCTCGCCAAAGGACACGTCCAGATAACGTGTGAATGTTACTATACACCGGCGTTGCAGTACCGTAGGATATTTATATAGGCTCTACGAGAGACTCCGTCACACTTTGGCTCCGACAATCCGCCATTCGGTCTGTATATCTATAATTATAGAGCCTTTCAATACGCGCTCCATTCATCGCTTTTCGTTGACGCTTTTCTCGATATCGCGTTTAGCATTCCCTACTTGCGCGCTTCACTCTTCGAAACTTTAACTCAAATATTGCTGATGTGAAACATGATTTCACTCACCACTTCTAGCAGCCCCATAATAAGGCGTTGCAGCTCTTTAGCGATGTACCGTACTCACCTGAGCACTGTTTCATATGGGTATAGTGCAACTCAACTATGACGGGTTTCCATCAATCACCCCCAGAAACGCCTCATGGCGTCGACCTTGAGGTTCAGTCAAGGATTGATGCGCTTTTAGCACGGTCTTCGACGGCGGACGATGTTGTGGAAGTATTCGAGAAGATAACGTATAACGATGCTGTTATTCCATGTTCTAACGCCACGACTACACAGTCAACCTGCAATACTGATACTCAGACCAGCAATCGCAGGCTCTCACCAAGCAGCGAATTTGATGCAAAATATCTGCGACCAGTAGGAAATACGAACGAAGATAATGACGAAGGCATATGGCACGAACGCGCACCCTGGATCCCACCGCCACTTCCATACCCACAGGCTGTCGCACGCTTCGCCGATCCATCTAAAGCCCTTACGAGCCCAACGTCTACATCAAAAACCATGATACTCATCTTACCGCCGACACACACTTTTCCTGTCTTTTCTATACCTCCTTCACTATCCACCCTCTTCAACCACGCCGTAACCTACATCAGCAGCTACTTCACCGCCTCATCCAACATCATCGAGTATTCCGACGCAGAGATTCAACAGAAAACGCGAGTTTGTATTGAGGCGCAAGAGTGGGTAGCCCTGAGTACAAAGGCCGAAGACTCGATCGTCAGGGTCGTCGCAATCGTTGCTGACAACGTCAGCCCGATTGGTAAGGACGAAGGAGTATGCGAAGTCATAAAAAGGCCGATGGAGATCTGGGCGAAGCAGAAACGCGTGAGGGAGATATTGAGAGGTGAAGGATGTCATATTACAGAGGAGGTTTATGAGAGAGAAATTAGAGTTGCGTTGAGAAGGTTGAGAGAGGTCTAATGTGCTGAATCACCACGTGGGTACCGTCCAGTAGTAATGCGATAACCCGTAGACGACAAGTAGAGATTGCATTATGGATACTACAAGTCAGAGATTTCGGGTATCAGCCGTTGATTCTACTCGGCGATTCCCCATCACGCAGCCAAATCTCAAGAACACAACAAACCAATGAGAAACTCGGTCATATCGAGGGTAAATATCGTCTGGATCTTACCGAGAGTGGTGTCTACGTTGAGACATGCCCCGATGAGACATATTCTCGCATTCAGCAAAGGAGTATAACGGCGGATTTAAACGGGCGATGACTCGAACGTCAAGGGCACTATAATGGTGTTACTGCGCCTCGCGCTCGTGCACTTAGCGAAGAGTAAACATGAGCTGTTGTATTTGTGTTGGTGCAGTAATTTGGTGACAAGCGTGCATAATGCTAACGCACAAATCTGTTATGGAAAGCTCATTGGTTTTCTCCTCTGTGCGTTTGTCAGTGTGAAGCAGTCTGCTGATGAGGCGCAAGGCTGTGAACTCCGCCAGATAACAATAAGGAGTTTGTCTAAAACTTCCATCTCGGAGATCTTTAATGTACGATTGCGGCCTGGTCGTGTGTAGTGTATCTCATTTGCCGTAGCGCATAGTTTGCCAGAAAGCCGTTTGGTGCTGTAAAGAGACCCAGCAGAAGCGGTACGGTTCCGACAACTATACTATTAGAACCATTATCCAAACCGCCATGAGTCTTCACGGTTACATAGCGAACTACTTCATCGACGAAATCAACTTTTTTACACTCGAAGAGCAATATCGCCTACTGTGCGATCTGCCCGATGGTCGCTTCATCGCGCCAAAAGTCAAGCGCAGGATGTTTTACCAAGGCGAAACGGCATCGGAAGCTTTGAAGCGCTTGCGTCAGTTCTTGCCTATACCCTTTAGTCCAAGTTCACTACCACCAATGTTGTATAATGCGCCGAGTTTGATTGATGAAGAGCGGTGGGGCGAGGCTCGAGCGAAGTTGAGAAGTCGAGGTGTGCTCAGATAGGAAGGCGATTGCTGACGAGAATTCAGCCGCAATTCTGCCTTGCGATTACATGTTTGCTGATCGCCGATGAATGGCGGAGTTGTTCGATAACAATGAAACAATCCGGCCAGTTAAAGACGATACACGCAATCGTTACAATCGGTCGGATCATCGGCAGCAAATGCTATGTCTATACAGAGAGCTGATTAAGATCAGATCGCTGTTCAATTTCATGAGGCCATAATCTGGCAGTTGCTGATTGAGTTGGACAAAGCTATCCGGAAAATGCTGCCCAAGTTATTGGGATCCAGATGAGCGTCTGTAGAGAAAGTTAGCCATCTTCTAAGCTCCTTCACCCGATATAAGAACCAATGTAGTTTCTCAGAGCAGTCGAGAATGTTAGAGGTGGCATGGCTCGAAGTGTTGCATCTTGCCATGCGTCCCGATGCGAGTGATGCGGTACAACATACCCGTAGACGACTGCAGTGTGGTGATTCGGCCCCATGGATGGCATCACCTAGTAAGCACCTGTATCGGTCGCTTTACTGCATCCCCTGTCCTAACGAATATCTACGGCAAAATAAATAGATGCTAAAAGAATGAAAATCTCGCTTCCTGAAAAGGAGTCGTACTATCTTAGCAAGTTGCCCTACCCCGCTTTTTCTCTTGGCATTCCAGGAACCCAAACCCCATCTTCATTTATGACTTTAATTACAGCCTCGATCAGCAAGGCTGGAGGTACGCCCCGTCAACCTGACGTTGCTTCGCCTTCAATTACACATTGCCTATCCGAGATCAGAGCTCTGTCGCATGTCCTTCGCGTGAGAATAGGAGCAACGCGTCCCCAGGGCAAGCGCGATGGACCTTTCCAGCTCCAATTTATCACAGTGTCAGATCCCTCGCGGTTCAAAAACGGGTATACCAGACAGCATTCGTTCGCAGGTGAGGAGATAGCACAGGAACAAGCCAAACAAAGAGAAGACGACCTTTGGAAAACGGCCCGAAACGGTACCATCCCTTTACGCTGGGCCGATCGTCGCCGAACAGGCTAAGCCTGCGAACACCCAGGCACAGCCATTTACCCCAAAGGCAATCTCCAGTGCGTCTGGAGCGCTTGTTCGTCATGCACACGAGCAGCGAGTTGGTACCCATGTATCGACAAGAACAAGGTGGCCCATACCTAGATGCAAGCAGGCTTAAACGAGGATTCCGAGTCTGAAAGACTACCGGCCACTTCGACCGCACCACGACATACACTTTAGAAAACCTCATCTGAAGGCTTGCAAAAAGGTAGTCGATTATGGACAACCAACACTAGAGCGCACCGACCTCGCCAACATATGGAATAGTACAAGCGGTGCCCTGTACTTGTACTGTAGGTTCTCAAATGTTGTAAGCAATCTAAACAGTCTTGCGGAACTTGCACGGGGATAAGAAATAGCCACATCGGTACTTCTTGATACTAAGACTAAGTCTTGGAAAAGATCCTATACCTCACGAGAAACGTCTATAACAGAGCGAGTTGCGAATGGATCTAAAGTCACGAGCCAACTGCTTACAAATCAATGTCACCGCTAATACGCACTGTAGATGTCGTACCAACGAGAAACGAAACAAATTCAGTAGTCTTGATGTGGAATCTAGTTCGTCCTTCTTCTGTCGACTAAGTCACGGCGTATAACAGCTTCCCACGCATCGTCCGAGGCGGTTTGGTGGTAAGATGTGACTAGCCGGACCTCGTAGCTTTTGCACTCGGCGCGCATTTCAGAAGACCATTCTACAGCTGTCGGGCCTCTCGGATCATGACTACCCGCAAGATCTAGTCACAACGCTCTTTGCAGTTCAAAGAACAGGCGCTTAAGGTTCGGACAAAATCTCAATTCTTTGCGCAGAATTTCATTGGTCGTGTTTAAAAAAAAACCCTTCAGTGCATCCCGATGCGGGTCGACAGAGCTTCCCTGCATCCGGTGGTGAGGTAGCTCTCCTGCCAAGCTTCAAGGTTCTGATCTTGTCTCAGCACCCCTTATGACGTCGCTGCGTAAGTTTGCCTCGATTGCCTTCATTTCGCAATTCGCTTTGACCGTCCCGGCGCTTCTTCCAACCCGTCCTCGTGCGCAAATGCCATCATGAGAGCGGATCCGTGCACTCAAGCCCTCTTCGTCCCGCCGTTCTCCGACGCTCCGTTGACCACGATGTTCGTCCTGCAGGGCAAAATCAGTTTCAAGCTTGGTGGAGCCAAAGCCTGAGCTGACGTGTGGGGTCGCGAGGACGTCAAGATCTGCAGAGTTGGAAACCATGTACACATCTGACAGGTAACTTTGAGTCGGCAGGGTGTCTGAGACAGCATCTGATATTAGCTGGCATTGCTTAGGACCTGCAAACATGCAGATTCTTTGATTGTAGACTTTCAAGAAGCCTGAAGCAACACCGAGACACGTGCATGTTTGTTGGACACGCAACGAGCAGCGTGCTGTCTTGGCGAGATGATGACTGCCTCAATCGCTCCGCACATCTGACAGCTGGAGCGAACCATGAGAAAGCATGATTTACACTGATGGATGACTCCTGACCGTCTGGGATCATCTTTTCGAAGGAAGCGGCCGCCAGGTTATCCGAGAGCGCGACCACGGGATTAGTTGCTGCTTCCCTGTATTCCGATTGGGCGACAAGACTAACTTCTGTCACATTGGCCAGGGTCTAATGGCCTACTAACAATAAGCGACATTTTGTATAAGTACAACGCCCGCCAAATCCAGAATGCAGACGAGAGACATCATCGCAGTGAGCGTTGTACTTGGACTTTTTATCGTCGCAGTTATGGCACTCGTTACACGCTTCTTTCTACAGCACAAGCAGGCCAAGACTACAACAACAAGCGACTTATTCACAGCGGACGGCAAGACAGAGGGGCAGCTTCAACTCACACAAATTTCGAGCTCGTGGAAAAGGTTGTTACTCCCAAAGCAAGGTTCGACCAGACGTCAATGGGTGCCGACTTTGTCGGCCATCGTAAAAGCCGGGGATGAGGGTCTGATTTCCTCCGCATTATTTACCAATCTCCAAGGCCAACCTGGACAAATACCACTTGACACCCTATACGATGCGTTCGCGAGCGAACTACGATCCCGACCAATTACAGAGCGATCAACTTACCCTGGAGATCTGACAAAATTTCTCGGGCGGTCAAAGAAACCCGCAGGGAGCCTCGGGCGGTCGAAATCAATGTCAACTGTACGGCGAGGAGATCCTAACCCGAAGACTGCGAGAAAGAGCTTGGATCTGTCGGCGGTTGAGATGGGTTTGGTTCGGAGTCTATCTGTGAAGAAACCGGCGTCTGTGTTGGTATCGATGAGCAGTGGACTGCGCGACGATGGCGTTCAGAAGAATATACAAAGGTCTTGGGCGAAGGAAGGTCAAACTGCAAAATACGAAGACGGAAAATTGAGTGTGAAGGTCACCTCTGCTGAGCTCGCAGCGCTCTCGATAGTACTCGGAAGCCGACTGAGCAATGGATCCGACAAGGACGCAATGAATGAAGTCAGCGCATACGGCATTTCGATAGCTCTCATGCCAACAAAAGACGCCAAACACCATGTCACTATCACACAACAAAAACGTAGCAGATCCCAACGGTTCGCACAAGATTCAGGCGTCTCACCATTGTTCGCAAAGCACCTTGCAGCCGGATCCCTCCCCTACTCGCAAGATAAGACCGGCGTTTACAGTATTCTCATCACAGATGAGACTTTCGAGGCGCTGCAAGCAGGTGCTTCTCTTTACACACATCCATACGTCGCACGAACGCCGCAATCTAAATTCCTCGCATCGCTCCCCAGCTCGCGCGAACCCAGATTCCACATCCTCGCCACATCAACCGAAGTCAACATGTCGACGACCTTTCTAGACGCCATAGCAGCACTACCTTTCTCCGGTGGCCTCACCCCCCTCGCTTCAGCCCCCCTAATCAAGACTGTCCAATTCATCGCATCAGCAGGTCTCCCACACTCCCGATTACTCCAGCGCCTGGAAGGTCTAGTCGACAAAGTGCACCGCCACTCCCCCCACCTCAACATCTTCGGCCCCCTCTACGAGCCCCAAAACACCAGTCTCCTCTTCCGCGAGCGCGAACGCCTCGGCAGACTCGCCAGCGACCCATCCACACCCGACACCCTCGCCGACAAAACATCTCGCATGTCGCGCTACACAAGCCTGCTAGAACGCCTCATGGCCCTCGTCCCAGACCTAAAACCACAAGACGTCCTCTCCGCCGTCCAAGAAGCAACAAAGCACGATATCCAACACGCGTACCAACAAGCCGTTGCTGCGCATGCTTCGTCCGCTCCGAGAAAAAGCGCAGACTTGACCTGTTCACCTGTTTCTGTACCCTTGTCTGATATTGCACGAGGGAAACGCGCATCCACGTCGCCGCGTCGTCGCTCAAACCGCTCAAGCACCATCTCCGATGTCACGGAAACTAGCCCCTCGCTGTCGTCGGCTGACGATAGAGAGAGGAATCTAGCCAAGCAGCTTGAGCGCGTACTTAAATCGGAACTGCCGTTGAGTGTCGCGATGATAGCTTTTGTCGCGAGGATGGTGGTTGTGGCTTGGACGGTTAGCGTGGGCGTTGTTGCTTGGGAGGAGGGTGAGGAGGGATTTAGGGTGCCGGATTTGGAGGGCATGGGGAAGATTGTTATGTGTTGATGATGATGATGATGCAAATGAAGGGGCGTTTCTTTGGGGTTGGGAACATGTCAACGAGCAGCAACATTCGCACACTTTCTTTTTTTCTTTTCTTTTCTTTCTGTTCTAGCTTGAGTAAAGATGGCAATATTCGCTTACCAAGTTATACAACAATTCAATCAATAGTTTTCATCTTCCTAGATTTCATCCTACACACCTTCACTTCCCGCGCTTCAATGTTCAATGAAAACCTTGCCTTGCTCACTTTCACACCTCCCAGATCCGCATACATCCGCGTCCAATCCTCTCACACCTCACGCATGCCACAACAGGTCTCAAGTCTGACACAATCACGAGATCCATGACGACAATGATGTTCATAGCCAAGATATGCAGATTCCTCTCGGTGCGCGGCTACGGCTACGGCTGCCTCCGGACATCCGATATAGTGATCTGCAAATTGAAGGGAACAAACGGGACCCGCGGGTCCGCGTGAATCCGGTGTCGAACCGGACCGAACCATCGAACGCCGGCATTGATAAACGAAAATGAAGTACGAGCCGATGACCTTCCTTCCATATGAGCCTATTTTCGGACGTGTTTCGTTGGTTTGGAAGTAGGGGTGATGTGAATGTCTCCTGCTATCCAATTGAAGCATTTTACCCAAAAACACCGTTCTATGTAGCGTGTTCCGTGTCTTGTCTTTAGGTTTCCATGCGAGTTTCTTGGTTCGTGTTCCTCGTCATCATTAATTATAATCAACAACCTCATTCAATCCACCCATTCAACCTTCAGTCCTCTTCACACCCATCCACCTACTCCGGACCCATAACCTCCAACCCTCGACAAACCGCTACCCAACCATCCCTCATCCCCTCCCAAACAGCTTCCATACTTTCCTCCTCCAACCCATCCCTCTTTCTCTCCTTCCTTTCTATCTTGTCTCCCGTCCCATCAGCCATTAAAGCACTGACCCTATCCCGCTTACTATTCTTATCTAGCAGCGAGCTGTTAGTCTTAAGACCCTTTCCATCCAGTTCCCCTTTAACCTCCCAGCCTTTACGCACAGGCCCATGGATAGTAGCAGGTGAGATGAGTGTCCTATCGAGCAACGCATTCCAGCGCGAAACACACATGCCAGGACCATGAGTTGTCCCATTCGCGTTCTGGTTCGAGGCTGTTGTTGTTGAACGCATGACAGATTCAAGACGTTTTTGCGACGTGGATTTTAGGGATGAAAGGTGTTTTCCGTGCTGGTCGAGGAGCTTCTTTAGTTCTTCTTGTTTGTCTTTGCTGAGAGTTTCGAAAATGGAATGGAGGGGTGCTGTCATGTTGCCCGCACCTCCTTCACCTCTTTCTTCGGCTTCGGCTGCGCGGTCGTCAACGCGAAATTCGGAGAATATGCGTTTGGCGTATATGAGGTAGTCTTGTGCGAGGTCGGGTGCGTTTTTGGATACCTGGTGGAGGAATTTGTGCATGGATGGGGCGTGTTTCTTTAGAAGTTGTACGAATTCTTCTACTGTGGGGGCGTCGCTTGCTTCTTGGTCGAGGATGCTGGCTGGGTCTGGTGAGCTCGGTCGTGACTTTGAGGTTTCGCGACTTCTGGCGTCTTTCTTCTTTGGTTTGGACGTCTTGATTAGGTCGGTGATGAAGGCTTCTGCGTCGGCGACAGTGCCTGATAGATCGACCGCGTTGTGTATTGCTCGGATAACGGGATCCATGCCTGCGACGGCATCTCGGATTGCAGAGGTCAGGACGTCGGGGTTGGATTTGCAGAGGACTTTGGTAAGTTCTTCGCGGTCGCGAATGGAGAGACATGTGCTAAGGTATTCCATGGCTACGCTGTGTTGGTGTTCGTTGAGGGTATCAGCGTCGATCTTGTATGGAGGGTCGGAGGTTTCAAGGATCACAGCTGCGATGGATTTTGATTCGAATATGGACTGTCGTCGTGCGGCCTCATGCCGCTCTCCTGAAGAATAGACGAACGTCTTGAGTGCCTTGAAAACCTTCTTGTCGGGCGCGTTGCGCGATGACTCTAGTTTCGTGGCTCGCTTTTGAAACTCAGATGTGTCCCATGCCAATACTGTTGATATGATTTGCTGTAAAAGATTCATGCCGTCATTTGAGTTGTTGGTGAGGCCTATCCAGTTGGTCATGGCCGTGACGGAGATCTTGGCCAATACTAATCTGACCATGCCGTTGATCATGGTTGCTGCGTTTCCCACGCGCAAGGTCTGCTTGATGACGAGGTATGGTATGAGGCGGTGCAGATTCTCAAGGAGACGAACGAGGTACTGGCCGTCGGGCGACATGACGAAGACGTGGTGAAGGAATGATGCGGTGCTGGGATAATTAGTGTCTGAAGCGAAAGGGCCGTTTGAAGTACTCACGTCAACAGCATAAACTCGTGCGCTGCCCGCACACTGCTGGAATGGTCCTCCAGTCTTGGCGTCGCCTTGACCCCCTCATACAGCTCGTCTAGCGCTTTTCCATATATCGCATCCTTTAATAGCCCCTCGAAGCCTTGTACGATGTCCTCGGGCTTGCTTGTGTCGAATTCTTTCTTGCTTTCCTTGTTCTTTGCTGCTGGATATCCGCCCAACATGCCTCTCGCAATGTACTCGGCCACACTACTCGCCGCCGTCGCAAGGGCTTTCCGGGCCCCAATGGCACCTTTGTCGTAACTCTCACTTAGTTCCGCCTCTGCCGTTCTCGCAACGAGCGTTTGCATCTTATCGGACCACCAGCTCTCGCCAAAGTTGCGTATTGCGGGGTTGCATAATGCGAACTTGTTGAGCATATTCTGCAGCAAAGGGCTCGTCGACTGGGCGCCATCGGCCTTGCGGAATGGGTAGCCATAGTGATGGATAGTGGAGGGGTATTTGAAGGCTTCGATTTCAGCGTAGACTTGGTGGTGGATGATGATGTCGAAGAGGGCGTGTGTCTGCGCAGGGGTAAGCGGTTTGGGGGTCGACATGGTTGTGGAGAGTGAAGTCTGACAGGGACAGAATAACAGAATCCTACATCGACTCCATCGTTGATAGCGCTGATGGTCGACGCGGATGTCAGGATGTCAGGATGCCAGGATGTCAGGATGCCAGGGTGATGCGCCTGCGACGCGGGGTACGTCATCTTACATGCGGCCTTGGCAGATAACCCACTTGATCTTGCCAGTCACAAGAGCACAGGGTGTTGTGATAAAATATCTTGTGGATAACCGCATACAGCACATTTGAGGCGTTGAAGTGGTTGAGTGTACTGTTCACAGCTTGTGGGGGCTCCTAGCAACTACATACCATCCGCGTTGTGATCCGACAAGCATCGAAAGATTGATATTACAGATGATTAAAGGCTTCTACAGGGGTATATGCTCAGTGCCACATATTCTCTGCGACGTGTCACGTAAAATCGTAGACCACTAGGGCCTGACTACCTTCGCTCTTCTCTCGCAGTACAATCACGTTTTGCTCGTCGAAGCCAACCCAGCCACGACTGACGGAAGAGTCGTCGAAACCTTGGTCTAGCGCGAATCGTAAGCTCACTTGTTGCCCTGAGTCATCCTCCTGTATGTACTCTTCCTCATTGGCTTTGGATGGTTGCACACGAACGCTTAGTTGCCCGTTTCTTGAGCGCCTGCGATTTACTGAGGAAGTCATGCCGCCCTCCAGGTCCCATACCCGGAGCTCGTCTCCTAATCGGCTCACGGACACGGCCTTACCGCGCATCCCGACATGAGCACCAGATATTGAAGATGTATGGCCCCAGAGACGGTTCCCTGAGCTGATCGAAAGCGCTTGCCATGTCGACCGAACTAGGTAGAGCGATAGTGTGTTGTCGGGGTGTGCGACAAGAAGATACGGATGGGAGTACGACATAGAGGTAGGTTTTGATCTACTTGGTCCGTTCGGTACGGAAGTGTCTCTTGCGCTGGTTGGTAAAGGCGATGGTGAAGGCGTCGAAGCAGTCGAGCGATACGTAGAAAGCGTAAATGAATGCTCGTCGGCCGCAGTAGCTAATCGTGACTCAATCAAATCTCCCTTGTGTGAAAGTACTAGTTCTTGCACCCCAACAGTCCAGCCAGACAAGTAAATGGGTAACGAGTATGCGATGGCGGCGGTCAAGCTCGTCGCTGTTGTTCGCAGCGATAATGAGACGGGTGGCCATGCCGTGTTCGATCGCAGGGAGTATAGGAGTTTGGGAGCCTCCGAAAGGCCAAGAGTGCCTGGTATTCCTTCGAAAACGTATAGCGAGAGTAAATGGTCTTCCGTCATTGTTAGAAGGTAAGGTGATGAGTATGCGAGAGCTGACAAGACTCCGTTCGTCGATGGTGGGTGGGTAAACACATTTGTGAATCTGTTGCAATTTGTCCTAAGAGCGTAGATGGAGAAAGATGCATCCTCAAAGCCAATAACAATTCTTTCGGTGTCATCATCCACATTAGAAGCATCTGCGGCCATGGAAATTGGTAATCGAGCCGTAGCTGTTTCACCAGATAGTTCTGTAGACGCCAGTAACTCCCTGTTGTTCTTCGAATTCCACGCTCGAAGACCCGATATGGAGTCAGCAGCATAAACGATACTATTCGACATCATTACTAGCACCGGCGCATCTGGAGGCCTTTCAGCAACCACCATCTCACTCACGGCGCATTGTCCCTGAGCCCAGTTATGCCGTAAACGATATTGTTGCTTCCAGTTCGTCTGTGTACCATCTTTAACCAAATAGCCGTCTTCTAGCCATTTCGACAGCCGTGAGGAATAGTGCAGGCGATTGGGGTGGGCAGGGCCTCTGATGCCCGGTATACGCGACGCTCTCGGGAGGACGAATGTGCGGTAGTAAGCGGCCTTCCATAGTTCCGAGTCGACCGAAAGGCGGCTAAACTTCTTTGAGACTCTGTTCCAGTCAGCTGATGTCGCAGTCTTTGAGAACTGGCTGTTCCTACCTTTGGCAAACTAATAACGAGGGTACTGGCATGAAAGAGAGTATGCGCACAAGCAGTTCCTCGCTCAATCTTGAGAGATTATCAGGGTGTAAAAGCCGCTGTACTTTGGCTGCATGTTCGCCATCATTGTCCTCTCCTTCGAACGTGCGCTTCATAGTACCTCGATATTGAACTGTCGTGTTGGCCGTGAATGCGAATGTGAATGCGCCTTGGAATGATGCCATGTCTTATCGTTATCGCTGGCATGTCCGTGCGCAGACTCGTGACAACGCGTTCCGTTACCTAGCGCGTACGTTTCGCCACAGCCCACACGAACATCAAGGCCTTCCTCGTCACGTCTCTCCCTCTCATGCCTCGTCGACTGGACCAGACATGGCGGACTCTTCGGCCTGGATAGAGCAGAACAAAGGGCTCTGGACGCGCGTATATGATGAGGTCATCCAACCAGACTTGGAGAAAGAGTGGAAGAAAAGTAATCATGGCCAGACATCGCGTCGGCAATCGCTAACTATGTGTCAGGGGAAGAGAAGCACAAGAAGGAGTTGGAGCAGAGTACGCGTTTCAATCCGCTTACTGCGACGCGTACTAACCAGCTACAGAGGAAGAGAATCAACAGTTACTGTTCCAACATCTGCACGACGAGATCTTGAAGACAGCACGTCTTGCCAAAGAGAATGCGCAACTCAAGGAACAGCTGCATGTTATTGGGCAGACCCACCAGGGCTTATCTAAGATTGGCGTATCAAGTGTGTCCGAGGATGAGTATCGCCACCTTACCACCGAGAACGAGCAGTTAAAGCAGCAACTCGCAACGCATCAAGAGGCAGCTGTACCCCCGCCCGCTCATGAGGCTGCCAAGCAGGATAGGCTGAGACCGTCCGAAGAAGAGCACCATGACCTTGCCGAAAGGTTCAGCGAATTGACTAAAAAGTACCGGAATGTGTCGCAGAAAGTGAAGTATCTCGAGAGGAAGAACGCAACTGTCATGCAAAAGAACAAAGACATGAAAGAAAGCGTACGCGCATGGCAAGAGTATGCAGATCGACAATTTGGAAAGCAAAAGTCAAGGAGCGATGCCAAAGGCGAGGATGGCAAATCACGTGTGGCAGCTACTTACCTTCTTCCTAAGAACCCACCTCACATACCCTCCAGTCCAGGCTCCGCAGCTACTGTCCGAACACCCGGATCACTCGCCAACCTTGAAGGCTCCTCTCCTGCTCCCATGGTTCCGCTCCCGCGTTCAGTTGTGGGGAGGGCGAATCGGCTCGCATCTCCGACGACGGTTAGTGGCGAGGAAGCCCGGAGCCCGACCGCGGCCGTTACTCCAAAATCTAGCACTCATTTGAAGGATGCCCAGCCTTATCGGCACGCAGAAGATGACGACACTAGTCCGGGTGTCTCTTCGCACATTCAACGTGTAATATCAGATCTTGAAGGCCACCGCTCAGCCATACCAAGCTCTAGTCAAACAACAGTGGATGAGCATGTTGAGCCGACGAACAGGTTCGAGCAAGTTATAGACACTGACGACGATGATGCTCCACAATTCGTTTCCGAGCGGTCACTGAAACGAAAACGAGACCAGCCATCGAAGTCGAGATTTGAAATATACGCAGACCGTTTCTCAGATGGTACGCCGATGAAGCCTCTTCAGGTGAAAGAAGAGCAATATAGTAGCCCTCCGGTTTCAGCTTTTAAGATGACACGGACTGAGACGATGGATCTCGACGACCCTATGCCCCATGGGCTCAAAACACCTCGTCATCCTCGGACACGACTCTTGTATGACGTTAATACTGCGGAAATAGCTCGTCAACAGAAGTCCAACAGCGCACCGCTTACACAGGCCATCAAGAACGAGAACCTGGATGATACTGATCTGCTGGATCTATACGCCGAGATTCGCGAACCACAAGCCATTGCGAGCATCGAAGCACGAGCTTTGAGTGAACCGGCCGAATCTACTCAAGCAGGAGATGCCGTATTAAGGTCTCTCGATCCAAACATAGTGAGCAGGGTTTCGGAGGAGCCTCCGACCAAGCGCTCACGGCAAGCTCAAGCGTATCATCAGGACAAGCACCACTTCCTCGCAGAGTCGGGAGAAGCACCACCTCATACAAATGACGATGAGCTGAGACTCCTGCCTCGTGTAGCGCGAGCACAGATGAATCAAAGGCTACAAGCACTGAAGAACCTTCAGACACCTGAGAAGACCTCGCCGAAGACCCCCGAGTCAGGATTGGTGAAGGTCAAAATCGAGCAAGTACCAACCCCTCCCGCAAGCTCGTCGCGAACCACCCATACACCTTCCAGCAGTAAAGGATCACACAGCTCAAAGTCGAAAACTCGCACGAGCCCTCGCGATGATCCGACGCCTGGTGGTCCTATATGGACCATGAGGGCCCCCGAGACGCGCTCTAGTGCACGGATGAGTCATGTATCACCATCAAAACAAGAGGGCCGTCTTCGAGATAAGCCAGTGGACGAGCTCAGCGTTCAGGACTTCAAGCCAAACCCTGCCTACAACCAAGGCTACAGCTACGCATTTTCGGAGACGGTGCGCAAGCGAGGAGACCGTATATGCCTTCCAGGCTGTACTAACCCGCAATGTTGTGGCTCCACTTTTCGAACCTTTACAGAAGCTCAAGCACCTCTTAGCTCGTCGCAAGAAGAGACCTTGCTTGAGGATTACCTAGGCGATGCATACAGCAACATGCAGCTCACGCAGATGTCATCCGAAGAGCGACAAGAGCTTGTCTTGCAAGCACGGACGAAGAAGATGGCTAAGGAGTCGGGGAAGCATCGTGAGGCTTACGAGCGACGAAGAACGCCGCCAGGGTTCTGGAGAGTTGACTTTCCGACAACGCAGGAACAGCAGGAAGATAGGCAACGTGCGAAGGAACAGGAGAAAGCGATTGTACAAGAGCGTTGGTTGGAGGCGCATAGGAGAGGTGGGAAATGGATTTTCAGGGACGAATAGTACGTTTGGTTAGCATGCTTTGTGGTGTTTGATTCGGCAAGGGCCTGTGCGCTACGTGATCCATGGTTCGAGCTCGACACAACTACAGTTCTTACCACGTACCATAGTTCTATCTTGAGTATTTTCGAGTACCATAGTTTGCGTGGTTTATCGTAGGCATTTTTCAGGGTATATATTCCAACTAATCCCCAAATTTGAGCAAATACCAACTCATCTTCACACACGTTCATCAACCCAATACTACCATACCAAAACCATACCAACTACAAGCACCAGCCCTCTCCAATTGGAAAAGATGTCTGCACCCACGCGTAAGGAATTCCTTGCCTCAAGCATCACACCAGTCAATCATTCTCCAAAAGACAAAGACTGCCCAATCTGCTACCGAGACTACAACACAACCACCCATACCGCAGTAACCTTTTCCGACCCCGCAAGCTGCAACCACATCTTCGGCGAAACCTGCATCGTAACTTGGCTCACCACAAACGAAGCAAATACCTGCCCATCATGCAGGCGCAAAGTCTTCGTCCTCGATGAGGAACAACAGTCGGACGCAGACTCCGGTTACGACTCTGGCGACTTTGAGTCTGATTACGACTCCGAAGAGGAAGATGAGCGGGACGATGAAGACGATAACACGCCCCTCAGCTGGTTATACCGCGACAGCCTCGACACCATTGTGCCCGACAAGGGACTAATCCCCCTCCTCGAAACAACGTGGTACAAAACCTGGAACCTTCTCTCCAAGTACCAAGCAGAGATTGAGGATGCCTACCGACATGGCCCTTTCCCTTACAACCGCTCTTACTTCGATAGGTTCCTGCCCACCATGCCTACCCTGCTTGGTTCCTTCCTGGATATTGTAGCGGCGCGGGTGGGAGACGACATCTCAGGGCAGCTTAGTGTGCAGAAGATGGATGTGCTGGAGGCGTTGTTGACTGACATGGTGGAGAAGCAAAAGGGTTTTGTTGGAGTTGGTGAGAAGAAGAGTGGAGGGTTTGTGCCGGAGTTTCCGAGGGATTGGGAGCCGTTGTGTGGATGGTTGGTGAGTGTGAATGTGGCTGTGGCGTCTACGTCTTGAGACGCGGGTTGGGTGCGTCACTGGATAATCTCCCCAACAACCTCAATTCCTGATTATCGGGTACTAACCTGCAGCGTCTGGTAACGACACTGCTTCTCGGCACTACGCATTGAGTTTGGGTCTTCCTGAGGGCATGGCTCATTATGCTACGCCCAACAGCATGCGTACAATTGGGCTGAGAGGGGAGGCTACGCACAATTTGTTGTCAGGAAAGATTTCGTTACGAATGTTTCTCACGGTGAATTGGGCGTTGGAAGGGCAAGGTTGTTAACCGCGATTCCACTGTCTTGATATATTGTACAAAAAGGTGGCAAGGTACTTCATCCAGGCTATCCTGTAGCCTGATACAAGCGGGTATATATAGAAATCCAAACTCTTAAACACCAAACGCGCTTGTCCATAACAGACGCAACTGAGCAAAAATAAATGTTTTACAGCAAAGCCATCCAATATCACCAGCATCCTTGACCTATCCCCTCAAACTACCCTTTCTGTACTTCTCGTCTTTCATCGGCACCGGTGGTCGTTCGTCAGAGTATGACTGAGCCGGCATGACGGAGTCCTTTCGCTCATGCCTTGGGTCGTAGGTCGCACTCGACAATATCGGCTCTGGCGTGTAGGTCGCGCTCGACAGCGTCGGCTCTGGGGTGTACGTTGCGCTAGGTAATGTCGGCTCGGGGGTCAGCTCAGGCGAGTACGTGGTCGCTGGCAGCGTATTGTATGTGGTCGCGGGTAGTGTATACATGAATTCATCAATCGCATCATCGATATCTTCAAGAAGGGTCTGTTGGTCCAATTGCGACGTTTCAGATGTCGACTTGCGGTCAAAGGGGTGCTTTGGGTCGAAAGGAAATGTAAAAGAGATAGGTCGCTCTTCAGGTGTGTAAGATATCCTGGGTGCGTGTGCTGGCGTGCTCCAATCTTGTGGTGACTGGGTTGGGCTAAGTGGCAATAGAGAGATCATGCGTTCAGAGTTCATGCGCTCGAGTTGCTGGTTCAATGAGCTGCCAGGGTATAACGATACCGCTCGCTCACGTCGCTGTGGAAATCCACCGTCGTATGTTGTTGCGGGCAGCAGAAAAGAGCCCTGCTCCGGGGCGGAGGACGAGACCTCCTTATCTTCCCGTACAAAAGTGAATGACGTGGGTCGGTCCTTTTGGTTAAAGGGGTTGTCGTTGGCATCATTGAGCGTCGAGGATGAGGAGAAACCAGGAGACAACACTGGGTCGCTGTGACTTCTCGAATGCGATACAAAACGAGGCGAAGGGACCTGCAAGTATCTCGGAGAGGGTTGGTAGTCGTAGTCTGGTGGTGGCGCGATGAAGATGTCTCCGTGCGACATTCGCTCTCCTGGAGCGACGTTTCGGAGTGCTTGTAATCTTTCGTTCGCAAAATTCGACTCAAGGATGTGCGCTCTCTCGACTAGTTTGTCAACAAGCTTTCCGTGCGAGTCTTTGAATGTCCTCTTCACAAAGCTCATTAGTAGTGATGAGCAGGTCATCTTAACGTCTTCCCGAATATACAGTCCATGTCTTGGTGTCTGGAGTCCAGGTTCAGCCGGAGGCTTTGGTTCTCCAGGCAGTCTTCCCCCTACGGTCCACTTCCCTTGGATATCCAGACCGAGCGGCGCGTATACGTGTGTTTGGAGGCCTTCGGCTGTGTCGTTGAAACAAGTGTGGTAGGAAACAGAACCTGTTGCCAGGCCGCCAGGTAGATATGAGACCTTGTCTAGAAGGTGTTAGCATACTGCGTGTCAAAGGTATAACAGGAGAGTAGTCACCTTTGATGGTATACCACATAGACCAGTACTCGTCGGTCGGAGCATAGCTGGGTGGCCTGCACTTGAACCTTTCCACAACCAATGGATTCAAGTCGATCATGGCAAGATGATCGCGGTACATATCAAGTACACTCTTCCTTGTGATGCCAGCCGGCAACGGCGTAATGGTGGTGAAGACAACGGTCTTCGGCATGTTTGCTTCCCCTCGTGATGTGATTATATCTTCTCCGGGTTGTTGTTTCAAGAAATCGCCTGCGGATGTGATCAATGTTTACGCGCGCGTGGAGCTGGAGAAGTGAAAAGAAGAATGTTTGGACAGCAAAGCAGCGAGACAAGATGTACTTGTTTCGCAGGCCATGAGAAGACATGCAGCCATCAATCAGTGCTGACACGCATCGCACGTGTATCAGGCGTGCGCTCGAGCGTAGCTTCAAAAAGCCCCTGCATCCACATTCGCCGAAGGTTTGGGAACGACAGCACTCCGCCAAGCACCCCGCCAACAGGTCGAGATCACCATCATCACCGTTCTGGTCATGCCATTGAAATTGTGTTCCGTGCCATGGTTGCTATATCCATCCGGATAGCGTCTGGCCGCTTTGGTTCTATGGGGGTCCACGGAAGACAGAGAAAGCTCACACTAGCATCGTCGTGGAAAACGCATTGCCGAGAATCGAGAAACGCGAATAGAACACTGTCAGTTGGTGTCAGCCGAGATGCAAAGGCGTGTGTTCTGTGACGAGCATCAGTGGCGTGTTGTTGCAGGTGTCAGGGCTCTGGAGCAGATGCGCCGCAGGAACGTTAGACGCTAGCGTCTGCGCTACGACTGATCAAGCAGTGGCGATGAACTATGAGGGGTCGACTTGTCGACTTCCGCACACTTCTTCACCAACGCAACCATCAACTACCACGGATGGCATTTCAACGAGACCGTGTTGCTACTGATAGATACTCCGTTCATCGGTCGACGGAGAAGGTAGTTGATGCAGTTCGCATCGAACATCGCGGCTGAAGTCTGCCGTTCCAGGCAGTTTGCGTCTCTGTTGTGTTTCAGTATGGCTTCATCAGGCAAACAACGCATGCTACCAGGCACTTTAAAAAATCTCTTCCTCGGCAATACTGCTACATACCATGCGTTTCGAAACAAGGCTAAAATCTGCAATTGGCCACGCGAGTCGGCAGTCAACACCCCACACTCCTCATATTCAAGGCACCGCATACGTTTGTGACAAATCTACGGTTAAACCATCGTTCAAAGCAAAGCACTTCAATGTATACAGCGGACTACTGTGTGTTTCCCCCAGCTAAACACCATACGCCGCAATCATACCTGATGATCGCAAGTCAAGTCATATACATATCGTCCCAAACAAACCCCCCATCATTATCTCTACACACCCTGATGCATATCCACCTCCTTACTCTCCACATTCTTCTTCCCAAATGCCATACCCAAACCACCACTCCTCCCCTTAACAACCCCAACAATCTCAAACACAAAGGTTACCGCCCACGCAAGCCACGAAAGCGCGCTTATCACCGTACTCGCGCGAGCGACATCACAGACCTATATCCAACATCAGCAACGCCCTTGATCCACACACGAGTAACATCGAACAAAGAAAAGAAAAAGAGAACTGGGGGAGTACTCACCATCCCAAAGCAGATCCTCCCACTCAAAAACACCCCCAACGCCACAAACCCACTAAACCAAAACAACATGGTCAACCCTTCCAGCCCCAGCAAAGCCCATTTCACACTCCCCTTTTCCGCCACAGAGGAGAATTTGGGCAGGGAGAGGCCAAGAAGCGGGATGAGAGCGAGGAGAGACCACGCGGGTGCGAAGATGAGGTAGTTGATTTCCGAGGGGGAGGATTGCTGCCAGTGGGTTGACCACCATGAGGATACTGGGCGGGGGGTGTTAGGTTGTGGGGGTTTATGGAAGAAGGAGGTGGGAAAACATACCATATGCCATCAGCCCTAGGATGACGATGGAGAGTATGATTTGAACCGCGCGAACGGGTAGGATCCAGTTGATCGCCATTTTTTTTTTGAACTGTGCTGTTTTCCACTTCTTTCTTCCTGTACTTCTCGACCGTTTTTGAGATGGGGAGTGAGCTATGTGTATAGTGTAGCGAACGTCTCGTCTTGTGTCGTCAAGCAACCACAGTTCCCACCTCGATGATCTTTCAGTTGTCCGTACCGTAGGTTCCCTTGAGAGAGAGAGAGAGAGAGAGAGAGAGAGAGAGAAAAAAGCCCGACACCCAGGTCTCTACTTCGTTTTTTATAAAAAAAAAACGGCGTATGTAACTATCAAAAGAGCGTCGAGAAGAAAAAAAGAAGTAAATCCCCAGGGAACCAAGGAAGAAATGATTCAAAAACTGAGGACACGAGGAAGGAAGGACTGACGCTGGGGAAGGGGAGGAAAAAACGAAACACAGTCAGAGGGAAGGAAATCAACGCCAGGCATCCATCTATTTCCCTTCTCACAAAAGCCTTAGAGTAATTAGCTGCCATCTGTTCGCCCACTTCCAGTGTGGCGGTGGCATTCTCTTGCTGTTGCTGTTCTCGAGGGCGAGCTGACACTCACCCTGCCGCACAATGCGCAATCAACGGAACTGCTATTTCCCAGTTAGATACACTCTATGCATCGCAACAATACAAGGCTGTAACTGGTTGGACACGACGTTTCAGATTGGGTCAACTTGCTGTCGAAATGGATGGGGGGCGGGACACCTGCGACGTTTTATGCGACAATATCCCTGTTCTCGCCATCACGGGGGCGGGGGATCCTTTGGCAGAAGGCTGGGCTTTGTCTCATCAACATTATTTGCGCTTTGCGTTCGTGTAATATCCGGTTTGGAGCGCATGCTATTCAATAAAATGTTATCCATCCGAGTTTAACCATGAGAAAGGAGCCATATTCAGCACCAATATATTAATTCATTATTCGCCTCATAACTATATCAACCGTCACAATAATGTCGTGCACATGCTTATCCTCCCTGAGCTCGAGCCCAAAGGCTAACAACCCACAAGGAGTTGTCAGTCCAGTATCAACTCATCCACACTAGATCATGTAAAGATCATAGCAGCCACACCCCATTATCCCCAAATCCAGTGCTTCATCGGAAAACGCTCGTTAGACAGTCAAGGTGAGCATTCCAGCAATCACTAGACTGGCCAACTGACGCCCAATGAGTAGTCACTGAAGGTAAAGAGAGCGGGTATCAGAAGAGGAATTTATGTGTACATTAGGAAAGGAAAACGAAGACGGAAGATCGAAAAAGAGTAAAACGTGAAGTATTTTTTAAGAGTCGTAAAACTGCCGTTTTACATGCATACTTCATTGTGCCAGCGATCGTGACGCCATAGACAAGACAGTGAAGGCTTGCGAAGACGGCAGAAGATCAGGACGTTTGAAATAGCAAGTAAGCAAGAACCTAGGCCATGAGCAATGGATCATGTCAAGGCATTCTCAGCACATGACGATATCATTACTATTCGAAAGGGTTGCCAGCCAGGTCAGTTGACTCTTCAGCCACGGGGACTGAAGGGTGCAGCGGCGCGAGTCATCTCATTGCACTTGTTGACCAGCTGAGAGATGGCGCGAAGGAGCGGGCTACCAGGTGTGCTCTCGTTGAGTTGGATGTATGCAGCTGTCAAGCGCTGGATGACGACGTCCATAATCTTAGGTATGATGTCGCGAATTTCGGTGTCCTGATGGAACTCATTAGCTAGAGCAAGATGGCTGAGGGACTAGATGCTCACATTAGGGTTGACGCTCGTGAACACAGCGTTGAGCCAGACAAGGCGCTCCGTCAAGTTGCGTCCCAGAGACTCCGACACGACTGCACCAGTCGACAAGGCTAGTAGCGGGCTCACCTGACGAAGGTAGGCAGGATCGCAGCGGACGAAAACAGCGTCAAATAGCGCGGCGCTGCGAGTGGATTGCAGCCACTGCATGGTGCCTTGTTCGTAATTGCCTTCTGACATGAGACGAGTGATGGATTCGATCTCAAGCTCTTCTGGCGATTTCTGCTTCGGTGGGGAGCGGGTGACAACTGGCGAATTTTCTCCTCGTTGAGCAACTGGTGTCTGTCGAGCTTCAAGTAACTTGGCAACCTGTAATTGAAGTTCGGTTTGTGTGGCGGCCATGGTCTGGATAGTCTCGAGGCATGTATGTACGGTATCAGTCAGCGAAGCAATCTTGGCAGCGTCTTCACGGCGCTGAGCGTGGGCTTGTCGAAGCTCCGAACCAATCTGATGCTCGATGATGTTTGTCAAGTTCGACATGGCCGGGTTGACAACTGAGGCAACTGAGGCAGCAATCATAGGCTCGAAGTTGCCAGTGATCTTCTTCGTGATCTGATCGGACAGCGATTGGAACATCTGGGGCTGCTTCAGGGCTCGAGACACGGCATCAGGAACTTCCTTCGACAACTGCTGCGCCAAAACGGATCTGAAATTGGTGCTCAGACCCTGTTCAAGGGTGGCAGTAGTCTTTGCCAGTACCTCAGGGAGTACGACGTTGCGGATGTTATCGTCAACCATCTTCCCAATCACACCTTCGACATTGTCGTTGAGCGTGCTAGAGACCATGCGTAGGACGGCCTGCTGGTTGGCGGCGTTGGTTGCGTTCAAAACGCGCTTGTCTTCGTCAAAGCGTTTGTACATGACATCCAGTTCGCGGGAGAAGCCCTTGGTGATCTCAGCCTGCACAACTTCTTCAAGTTTCTTCGCATCCAACTCTGCGGAAGGAGCAGGGGCGGGTGCAGCGCTCTGTTGCTGGAAATGCTTGTTGATGAGCTGCTTCGCCCACTCAGGCGCTTCGGCAGTGGCAACAGCCTTGGACTTGGCGGACTCTTGCACAACAAGCGCCTCAGGTGGTGCCGGGGACTTGGACTGTGGGGTTGCCTGAGCAGCTTGGGCATATGACGGAGGCATAGCTAGAGGCGCACGGGTAGAAGTAGAAGCCACAGTCGACGGTGCTGCCGAGACTTGAGAAGCCGTCTCTGTGGCGGCCGAGCGCTTCTTTTTCTTCTTTTCAGACCTGTCGCCGCCGTTGATGATAGCTGCGCGAGCCGCGTCCTGCTTGCTCTCGACCTTTGCCAGGGTAGATGCACGCATAGCAGCTTCTGGGTTGATGGACTGCTTCAATGGGTTGCTGTTCTCCCTCTTCAAAGGATCCCGAGTAGATGGATCAGAGACCGACTTGGGCGCAGGGGTGTCGCCAGCGGTGGAGGACTCGTCGGTGGCAGGCTGAGGTGGCTTGAGATGCGAAATGGTAATCACGCCCTCTTCTTCAGCTTCCTTGGGGTGAATGGGCTCGCCCTCCTTCTTCCAACCAAGGTCGCTACGTCGAATACGCAGAACGCACACACCCTTGGAATGCATCACATACAGCTCAAAGAGAGCAGCGTTGTCGGGGTCATCAACATCAGACGGTCCGGCGGGCTCGTTGAGCATGTGCAGGCTCCTAATTTGTCCCTTTGAAGCGAAAGAGTACTCGGTAATACTGGTCATGATAGCGGTAGCATTGACTGGAGGTAGAGGGTTTTGGCCTCTGTCACTCTTGGTTGCCAAACGGGAGATATAGGCAGCCTGGCTCAGAGCGGGGAGGTTGTACCTTGGGCAGGAGACGTGGACGAAAAAGATCGAGTTCCTCGTGGGGTGGGCGACAGCCATGATACCGGTGCGGGGGTGGAATGATACGCTGCAGATGGCGTCCGATTCGTTCTCATGGGGCAGGTGAATCTCTTGCACAGCCTTGTTGAGACCAAGGTCCCACAGCTGGAAGGCGTGGTTCTGCTTCATACCGACCATGACATATCGCAGCGCAATACCCTTAGTATACGGCTTGTCTTTGTCAAAGAAGAAGACTGATGTGGGCCATGACTTGGCGTTGGGTGTGGTAGTGTGGAACTCCAGCAGGGTCTCGGAAACCTCAACCTGGCGGGGTGGGCTGCGAGGGTTGCCCAGGTCGGGCTCGGTCAGAGTGCGAATGTCCCAGAAGCGCATACGGCCGGCCTTGTCGAGTGATACGATGATGGTGTCGTCTTCGCTGAAGGTGAAGTCCTTGCCAGCCTTGCCAGTAAGGATCTTGAGAGAGCGCTCCTTGAGGTATTTCTCAGTGTGACAGATGCGGCTCTTGCTGCGAGCATACTCGGCGGCAACCTTGGGGAAGACGATGTGAATGGACTTACCCCTGCCGACAGCAAAGAACTCTGGGTGACGCGAAGAAGGCTTCGCGCGAGTCTTGAGCTGGCCTCCAGATGTGTTATCATCTTGAGATGGCGATGGGGGAAGCATCAAACCCTGAGAGTCGAGGTTCTCGCCGAATTGGTCCTCACGAGCGGGGTCTAGAGAAGTCCAGAAAACAGTCCCGTTTACGCCGATACCGAGGATACTCTCGAGAGGTTCCTGGGAGTCGTCTGCTGAAGTGCAAAGGGCGATGTTGAAGATGCGCTCTTGGTGGTTCTCGAAGACCTGACGGTAGTGTCCATTCTCCTGACGAATGATGCGGAACCCACCCTTCTTGACGAGAGCATATACGATGAAGTTTTTGCTGGCGGAAACAAGGGACCGGTCAATCTGGTCGAAGTCCTTCTTCAAGCGAGCAATGTCCATGAAGAGTTCGTTGGCGAAGTAGAGGCGGCGGGGCGGCATTTGGTTGACCTGAATGGAGGCAAAGGCGCGCATGGGGAACCTGTAGACTATTACCGTCTGGTCCTCACCCTTTGCGAGGCTCTCCTCGGCTTCGGCGGTCTCCCAGTCTTCCGCGACATTGTCTTGTGAGATGTCGGTAGCAATCTCCTTCAGAACAGCTGCGATGGGCTTGGGCATGCTGGCCTCAATCTCCTTGGTTGTGCTTGGGTCGGCAAACTCGTCCTTGATTTCGTTGGTAGTCGCGGTCATGGCCTCCTCGACTTGTGCAAGATGCTCAGGTTTGGGGAGAGCTTCGGCTTCAGCTTCGGCTTCAGCTTCGGCTTCAGCTTCAGCAAGCGCATCCTCGATCTGCTGGCCAACCTGCTCGCCCAAGTCGCTCACGGCCTCAGCCACAGTTTCGTGTGTATGGGCAGGAGCGTGGTCCTGAGGAGCGTCGGCTTCGAGTGCATTCTTCTTGAGGATCTCCATCTTGGGGGCAGGAGGCTTCGAGGCTTGCTGGATCGGAGTACGGTTGCGGGGGCTGGCAGCTTCGAGTTGGTCGAAGGGGTTGACGTAGGTGAATTTGGGAGCGAGCGAAACGGCGTCGGGCAGGAAGCGCGAAGAAGGCTCCTTGCCGTCGGAGCCAAAGACCCTCATGGGTGAGGCAGAGGCAGAGGCAGAGGCAGAGGCTCCCGGGGTGTGTGCAGCGGGGTCAGAGGATACAGGCTCCAGCTCAGCATCTGCGAGATGATGCGCAACGTCGTCCACAACCGTTTCAGGCTTGTGGGACGCGACTGGCGGGGAACGCACAGTAGAGGCGGCTCGAGACGAGCGAGCGCTAGACTGCGCTGGCTTGGGGTGGTTCAGCAGACGCAGAAGAAGATCCTGCGGGTTCTGCTGGGGCGATGGGTGCGCCGGGGCGGGAGCGCTCTGAGAGGGCGTCCTGCTACCCATAACGTTTGCTAAGCTTACGTCAGGCGCCTGCGTGTGTTGCGAGACGCGTCTGGGCTGTCCGCCGCCACCTTGCGAGTTGAAGCGAAGGAGGTTGAGGAGGTTGGTCGACTGCTGTTGCGGCGTCTGCTGCGACACGTGCTCGGGCGCGGGCGTGTTGGCCAGGGATGAGTTGGGCGACATGATGGCAGACTGATGGTGCGGCTGCGGGCCACCTGGTTGGGGGGAGAAGAGAGGGGAGGAGACGGAGGGCTGTTGGTAGCCGTGTTGTTGCTGCTTGTTGGCCGATGCGCCACCGTTGAGGCGGGCAAACAGCTCCTGCAGGTCCGCCATGGTGAGGGAAATCAGGGCAGATCTACGTGGCCGTGAGTAGGTGAAGGGACGCAAAATCACCGCTGCAGTGCTGTGCACGGTGACGACATGGGCGACGTACTCTACTCAGAGCCCAAAATTCAAGTGCGCGGCCGAAGCCCAGATGGAAAAGGCGCGAGGCTGTGGCGGTGCAACAGCAATGTGATGAAGAGAAGAGCTGACGAGCTGACGAGCTGACGAGCTGACGAGCTGACGAGCTGACGAGCTGACGAGCTGACGGGAAACGGGGGCGACGGGGCTGCGGTGATGCGCAGAGGTCAATTGGCGATGCAAAGAGGGAGGGCGACAGCTCGACGTGATATGCATGCATCGTTGGCGCCGGCAATAGGCTAGCCAGGCTAGGCTAGCGCATTGGGGCGGTGGAGAAGCGCTGGCACTCTCCACATCACCACTCAGCACAGTGGATCCCTCAGGCCAATTACCTCTGCGACCGACATGTGCAGCACGTGCGATTACAAAATGTTGCGCGTGTGGCATCATTGCGATGCCGGGTGTGTTATAACTAGTTTTGCTCGTTTGTATTGCATACCTACCCTGAACGTCTTCGCCATCTTTTGACAAGATTTGCAATGTAGAACACGGCATATGCCTTCAGGCCTACACCTTCAGGATACGCTCTAGCTAAAATGAAATCTAGAAAAAGTTAACCTCGAGAGCTCCATCGTGCTGCCAAAACTCACCATCACAACATAAAGTTTCTTCGTGTCTTTCTATTAGAACCAATACCCATCTCAAGAAACAAGAACTAGATTACGCCTAGAATCAAACAAAACACCCCTCCCATTTAGTTGCAGTCACCAAAACCCGGCTGGCATCCCAGCGCCCTCAAGCAGGACAACAGACTAGACCCGCAAATTCCCGATATACTGCAGCAGTTTCCAAACGCAGAGCCCTTGCAAGTCGATTTCTGATTAGCACCACACCTGCGATCTGTGCTGACTTTGAGCATGGCTGCGGATGAAGTAGCTGCTGGGGCGGATGATGTACGTGTGCTGGTGCTGGTGGTGGTAGCGCGGGTGCTGGTGTTAGTAGTGCGGGTGTTGGTGCTGGTGCTGGTAGTAACAGGGCGGGTGGAGGTGGTGAGGCTGCGTGCTGTTGAAGTTGTCGCGGTAGTCGGTGCAGTGTTGGAAGATGCAGCGGTGGAAGATGCAGCGGTGGATGCCGCCGGACTCGAGGACGAGGAACCAGACGAAGGAGTGTTGCCGCACTTGCCGAAACCGCCTTGGCAGCCGGTTCCGCAG
Source organism: Alternaria gansuensis (assembly GCA_009289805.1). NCBI lineage: Eukaryota > Fungi > Ascomycota > Dothideomycetes > Pleosporales > Pleosporaceae > Alternaria > Alternaria gansuensis. The sequence goes on along the minus strand of WBOK01000365.1, from coordinate 4,131 downwards.
TGGCCTTCTGTAGAGCCGCAGAAGCCGTATTGAGAGCAGCATTCGCCTTGGGCAAAGCCTGGGGGATTTGTTAGTATGACTTGATTGGTGTGGTCACATGCAAGTGTTCTTACCGAGACAAGTGAAGCCTGACGCTGCTCCACAAGTGCTGTCCTGAGAAACAGCCGTAGGGGTAGCAGTGGATCCGCTGGAAGCAGCATTACCAGAGGCAGACGTGGGTGTTGCTACTGGTGTTGTGAAGGCAGACGAAGAAGCTACACGGCCGGTGGAAGCGTCGCGGTACCAGTTGGTCTCAGGCTCGCCCAAGCACTCGCCCAAGGTGACCAGCTTGTAGCCCTTCGCCTGCATCGTCTGTATCATGTAACCGGTCAAGTTCTGTGCAGTCTGCTGATGGATGTCGTGTGCAATAGCCTGGAAAGCGTCCACTTGAGGATTGCTGGGGTTAATAGCTGCCTTAACTCTGTCCTTGGCATTTTGGATCTTGTCTGGGGTCACGTTGTTGTAGTCATCAGTATCAAGATCGAAGTAAGAGACGACGTATCCCAGGTCGGTAAGATCTTTCTGACATCCTGACGCTGCCGAGCAAGACGAGTATGGTGGACGCATGTATGTTGGGAATTTGCCCAAGATGTTGGCGAGTGCCATCTAAGAGTCTCGATTTAGTATCTCCCCCATATGCGTTTCACATTGGACAGCCATACCTCGTTTCGAACCATCTGGTCGTATCGTTGTTCTTTAGTAATCGCGCTGAGGTCTTGATGCGACCATGTGTGACTGGCAACCTGATGTCCCTCGGCGATCATACGCTTGATGGTAGCAGCCCATGGCTTACTAGCGTCGTCGATGGCGCCCTTGTTGTTGTTGATTCCGGTGACGAAGAAAGTGGCCTTTGCTTTCGCATCCTTGAACTGATCCAAAACACCTTCAGTGTAGATGTAAGGCCCATCATCGTATGTGATTGCAATGGTGTTTGGCTCGGTGCAATCGTAGATGCCCTCTCCACCGTAGGGTTGGTCGCCGAGCTTAGGACGAGCAATGTTGCGAGTGCTGCCTCCGGAAGGAATTTGGTTGGCATCGCAGCCTGGGCCATACTGGAAAAGACAGTCGGGGGCTGCGCAATAGTCACCTATGGTTGGGGTTGTAAGATTAGCACTCATGGCACAGAGATCCAGTACGCGAATGACTTACTATCTTGACCACAGAAACCTTCTACAGAGCAGCAATAGCCCTCAGCGCAACTCGCACCGCCATTGTTCGGCCCGCATCGACCATCGGCACCGCCTTGACGTGCTGTCAAATGTTGCTTAACGTGTACCGCATGTCCACCAAGAATGTTTCTGCCCTTAAGTTTCCCGACATTTCTAGGTCCCAAACCGACGATCTTGGGAACAGGAAATTCGCTGTGAGCAGCAACAAGAGGTACGATCAGACCCGCAGCATATAGTCCGGTGAAGCGCATTATGATAATCCAGATGTGAAACCCCCTACTAGATGTCCAAGATGCTTAATGTTGGTATAAATAAACGAGTGTGTGAAGCGAGCGTATGACCAAGAAGATCGACCAATATTAAATCCGAGAAAGGCAAAGACGGCACTGCAAAAGAGTGAATAGACGCCTTCTTACTGCACGAAGTAGGAAGAGAGAGACCAAGAAGCAACGAGGGATGTGGGTGCTATCACATATAAGAGGCGACGACTACGGCATGCCCAGACATTGGAAAAGAATGCTTGCGTCACCCATCGAGCGTATAGCGCACTTGGCTCGGGACGGGGCAGCCGCCGCGCGTGTCAGGTTTGGTCGAGGCTGATATTGAGACCAGGAAACAGGAGGTAGCCGGCTAGCGTGAATTCAACAATGTAAGTCTTCCATAGAGAGAGGGGAGTAGGCTTTGAAGCGATTCAGCAATGTGATGCTTTTAGTGAAAGCCTGTGGGGTGCAACAAAGCACATATGAGCATTTGCAAGCTGGTTCTTCTCAATACCCTCCATGACCTCAGCTCGCGACTCGCGTGTCGCTCAATATCGCGAAGAAGTTATTTGTGTTCAGTGGCTTGTGGCGGTCTTAAGCCAAGACATGCCCCTAGATCGCGGCCAAATCGGGTATGTAGATCTCGTTAGCGCCCGGGGCTCGCGTAGAAAGTTCTGTGGTCCTAAGTTGGGGTCGGTCGAGATTTCGACCCTTTACTCTAGACCCTCTAAATAACCCGCCGACTGGCAACACACGGCTACTCCATTGTTGCGTGCCCAAAGCTGCGGCTCCCATGAACTTCTTTGTATCGAAACAGACGTTGCATGCGGCTTAACCACCGCGGCGACTGTGCTCAACATTCGATGCGGCACTAGTAAATCCTGACAAGTCAGGTAAAGACTTCGGCGCCGCTGTCTCAAGACCCAACGTAGTCTTCGTCTGTACTAATGCAGCCTTGGCAAGATACCGCGGTTCACCCAGAGAGTGCAAACCGAGTTAATTCCCGAAAACTAGCAGCCCAGCGTGGTGTCCACGATTCACCAGTACGAAGTTGTCGTGTCGTAAAACGGCTATCATTGCGACCGCATCCTCAGCGAAGTCGCGCAAGGTCCTGTGTAGTCATAGTGTCAGCACACAATAGCGAATACTATAGTCGAGTGCCAGGTGCAGTAGACATAGCTTGTGGACTGCTTTCCGAGTAGAGCGAGAAAGAAATGGCGCATAATACATTTGAGAAAGACGTAACGTGTTGTCGCTCCTACCAGTATCTCTTACCAAGTGAAATGTTCTCATACAGTACAACCAGCTCTAATAACATGAAAGTAAGTCACGAATAGGTGCTTCCATACGACGTCATAACCACTAACACCTTGGTGCAAGCCCTCGATTCGCTATAACCGTCGCTCAGGACCCCAACTTGTCGAAATTGTAGATGTGACCATCTCACCATCGCGCCATTAGCTGGGGGCGCAACAGTTCATCTTTAGAACATGTAAGCTTTCGCGTTAGCTGTGGTTACCTATTGCACTGCGTCTCGAAGCGGTATTAGATACCGAAGATGAAATCCTTAACAGGGTTTATCCGTCGTACTTGCCCTGCAAAAGCTTCCCGAAGCAAAGAGACCTGATAAGATATATGGTAAAGCATAAGAATATCGCTCACAACTTCCCTGTGTTTGAATTGCTCCCTAGCTACAAAGTTTGACCTGATCCCAACACTCCAATATGCTCTGCTTGATTGTCACAGTAGTTTGCCATGCGTATATCCTTGTCAGAAAAGCCGGGAGGTTTGTGTGTAATCCAATAGAAGGTGACGCTATGAGCTTTCTGCATACCGTCAGTACTTATCGAAGCGTTGAAAACAAAGTCTTACACCGTGGAATTCCGGATGATGGTTCTCTGATTTGCACCTAGTTCCAACTACTGAAATCATGTCCTAGAAATCTCAGCCATGCTTCTTTTCAGAGGGAATGTTCCTCACCAAAACTTTGGTGAAAGTCTTGAAGCGAAACTCCTTTTTAAGCCCCAAGTCTTCATCTATGAGCCACCCTTTCGCTAACAATGCGTCCAATTGGGCTTTGATCTCGTTCTCGTTTTGCCCTTCAGATATCTTCAACTTCTGAACGGCTGACATAGTTGATTGCGTGTGTATTGCCGAAATGCGTCGTAGGGAGGAAGAGCTGAGCGGTCTCAACGGACGCACTGAGAATGATGAGGAGAGAAACGGAATCAATATGCGTTGGGAACGATGAGCCCAAGCGAGAAAATTTGCCATGTGCCATAGATATCTCAGATATTCTTCATTGCAGTTTCATGACGATGATGGGCATTGAGCTAAGCGATATTGGAAAGCGGACGGACCCCGCACCCAGCATTGTGCCAAGATAAGCCAGGGGTACCTTCACGTGATCGAGTGGCGGCGCGTGGAGCGAAGCTGTTCATATTGGCTTCCGATTTCATCACTGTTATTGTTCAATGCACTTCAGCACACTCTAACTAAATAGATTCTTCTAGTATAATGCGCGTAATTATATGTGCCTACGTTACAGACATTCCTAGTAAACCACTTAGGTGCTATACTACCACACCTGAGATCAATCAAGCTAGCTTGATAGCTTGATTGGAAGATTGATGCCAAGCCAAGCCAATCAATCCAGCCAAACC
>WBOK01000364.1:0-63519 GCA_009289805.1 Alternaria gansuensis | reverse complement strand
AGTCTAGTAAGGATAATAATTTAAATGCTTACTAGTAAGCTTATTCTTAGTTCTAGTCTTTAGTTTTTAGTTGGTTTAGCTTTTAATCTCTTACTCTTTTCAAACAACTAAAAAAAGACTTAGCCTAGTATATAGATATTGTTACTTAATATAACTCTTTTACTTATTAATTATTATTATTATTTTCAGTTAAGTGCTTAACTTGCTAAAAGTTAAGCAACTACTTAAACTTCTTAAACTATTATTAAGTAAGCAACTTAGTTAATCTATTAGCTAGTATAACTACTATTTCTAGGTACTTTACCTGAAATAAATCTTCGGTATATTCCTACTATAGCTATATATTTTATATATATACATGTTTCAAATAAGTACCAATTTACTTATTCTTTTCAACTATAAGCCTAATTATTCATTGATTATTATACTAAATTGTCTAAACTTCTTTTAGATTAAGAAATAGCTTACAAAAAAAGCAATTAAGAGCTATAGCCTTCTTAAAAGTTTACTTAAAAGTAGGGAGCTTAGTCTTAGTAGTTAATGTAGTTACTATAGTCTACTAAGCTACTTTCTAAAATATTAAACTACTATAAAGGATGGCTATATATCTAAAAAACAATTAACAAGTTTCCTAATTATATATAAAGAAAGTATTACCTGTAATTTTAAAGTTTAAGCTCTTATAGTTTCTTTATTAGATTGCTTTTTATTTTGTTCAATAAAAGTACATAATTACCTGCTAAACAGCTTTTATATATTAATTACTAAGGTTTATAAAGAAGTATAAGAGCTTTAAAATTAAGTAAGCAATATCTTGTGAAAGTATTATAGCTATATACAGTACTTATTTAACCTTTTCTTAGTAAGCTTTAATCTCTTACTTAGTTACCTTGCTATTGTTTTTAATTAGCTTCTTTAACAGCAGTAAAGTCTTTAAGAAGCTACTATTTTCTAGCTTAAACTTCCTTGTAATCTTGTTAATATACGTATTATATATAAGCGTAATTGTAAATTTCTTATAATCTCTAATTACTTAGATACTTAAAAACTATTTAAGTAATTCTTTCTTCTGTATTTTATATTTATTTATACTTTTTTACTAGAGATTTAATACTTTTTCCTTATAATCTTTTGCAAAGAGTAGTAGGATATTATCTATATAAAATAAAACTGGAATTTTCTTTTCTTAATCAAAGAATAGGCAAGGCTTCTCTAGTAAGGCAATTAGTCTAATCTCTCTTAGTAATCTTAAGAACTCCTTACACTATAATAGTAGTAAGTTTTGCAATTTATAAAGTATATAGTAAAGCTATATATACTTTCTAGGCCTCTTAAAGCTATCTAGCATTTTACAAATTACTAAGTTGTCTACTATAATTAATATATTAAGAAATGCTCCTACATTATTATATTGCTTAATTCCTACATTATTCTTAGTACCAATAGCTATTGCTGCTATAAAGAATTTAGCTGCTAATATAGTAGAATACGTTAAATTCATTAAGTTCTTCTTCTAAAGATTACCTATTACAATAATCTGCGTCTTATATTTAACAAAAACTATTTTTATTAAACTTATAAGTCTAAACCTACTTCATAAATATTAATTAATTATCTACTTCTTCTTTTAACATTTTAGTTTCAGGTTTATTTTTACTTAACTAACTAATCTCTTTCTTGCAAGCATCTTTAAACAAGGCCTTTATACAATCCTCATGTAACTATTTTTAAAGTATTAGCAGTTTAAGTAAGTTATTGCAATATAATTAAGCATTTCTTAAATTTTGTTTATACCTAGTAAGCAAAGCTACTATAATTACATAATTAAAAGTTTTTTAGCTTAATCAGTCTTTCTAAGTTACTTGCTAACTTAATAAGTAAGTATTATAAAAGTTAATTAATAATTAATTTCTATAATCTACAATTAATGCGTTAACACTTCTTATACTTATACTTTTTAGTTAATTGTTAAGATCGTAAGTTACGTATTTATACTTACGCCTACTGCTTAGCTTACATAGTAGAAAATAACAATTTATAGGCTAATTTAGCTTTTTACTAGTATTTCTAGCACTACGTCTTATAAGTAGAAGTTAAGCTTATAATTACTTACTTTATCTACTATTCAAGACCTAAGATGTTAAGTTATAAAACAATCTACTGTTTATGACTTACTTACTCTAAGTAAAAGTTCTATTATAATTAGCTAGCTCGTTAAAGTCTTTAAATTTAAACTGTTTGACTAGTAGTAAGTTGTTAGACTAATATAAAGAAGGCTTTTTACCTCTAAATATAAATAAATTAGCTTTTTTAGGCAAGCGCACAACTATTTAACTATTAAATACTTTATAGTGAATTGCATTATTGCTCTCTAAAGATTTTTGCTTAGAAGTAAGCTCTAAGGTAGTAAGACTAGTATCTTGCTACTAATTTATGCAAATTTTTAACAGTGCACTACCCTTATACTCTATTTACTTAGTATATTTTAATCTACTTTTATCTTTAGTAAGCAGGCCTTCCTCCTTACTTAAAATAGTAAATAGATTATTCTTAAGGTTTTTAGTAGTTAGCTACATATCTTAATCTGCTTTTTCTTAAACAGGCAAGAGGACTTCTGAGTTTCTTCTAGAATCAACCAGCTTGCCTTTATAAGAGATGTTTATAATATCAACTACTTCATATTTTAGTAACTCTTCCTCGCAATATCCTTTATAAAATAAATTTTTATTAAAAGTTATATTATAGGTAGAAATTACCTAATTAAGTGTAAGTACTTATATATAGTTTATAATAGATGCTTAATAACTAACTAAATAAATAATATAGCCGCAAGAATTAATTTTGAACTCGTAATAATTACGCCTAGCTGCCTTCTCCCTGTTTAATAAGTAGGCTTAGTAGCTCTAGACAAAAATTCTACTTTGGTCTAGGCATAGAATAGCAGTAAGATATCTAATTATAAGTAGTTAATAGTATTGAAAGTATTTTATAAACTATTCTTTAAGCACCTAGTTAGGGGATTAGTAGCTATAAATCTTAGTAAGGCTTATTTTATGCAAGTAAGCTGCTATATCTATAATTACTAGCTAAAGCTTAGCTAGTTGATTAGCGCTTATGCGCATTTTAATAGCTTTTATAATTAGCTCTTAGCTAGCTCTTTTTGCTAAGCTATTAGGCTTATATGTGTATAGCATTGGCGCTTTAAATATAATTTCTTTCTTTATTGCTTATTCTATATATCTTAATTGCTCTCTCTAAAGCAGTATAGCAGTATTATGATCTTAATAAATATTTTTTAATTTATTGCTCATATTTTCTTTTCATGCTTATAGTAAAGTCTTTAATTATACGCATAATATTATTTAGTGTTTTTAACTAGATATTATAATTATATGGCTTGCCTAAGTAGTTTTCATCAATAATTAGTGCCTAGTTCTTAAGTAGTTAACTAGTTTAAAAATTAAACAAATCTTATAAAATCTAATAAAAAAGTTAAAGTAGTTTTTTTCTTAGTAATCGTAAAATTGCTTATAAGGCATAAGCTATTGCGTAGTAATCATATTTCAATAGCTTCTTACTAGTAACTTTAATATTTTGTGCTAAGTAGACTAGAGTTTTAATAGCTTGTTATTTTTAGTGTTCTAATTGTTAATGCTATAAATCCTTATTACTATTGCGCACTTAAGGTTTCTCTAATAATGCTACAGCGTTTACTAGCAGTAGTTAAGTAATATAACAAAGGAGTTGCTGCTATTTAATAAATAAGAAATAAAAGTAATACTTTAAGTCAATTAAAATAATATTCTTTTTAATTGTTTTAAACTCTATAGTATAATTATATTTTAAATACTTAATGCTTACCTGCTTAAGCCGTGCTTTAAAGATAATATTAACGTAGAGGCCGAGTACAAACTTAAGATTAGTAAGTAGAAAATTAGCTGTCTTAGAGCTAGCCTTGCTATATAGGATGTTCTTAAATAGCCTGTTTCCTGTTCTAGCAACTAGAATGAATTAAGTGCCTGCTTTAACAGTCTCGTCCTTAATATCTTTGCAATAGGTGCTTAGTACTTGTCAATCTATACTATTAACTAAGTAGACTGCTGCTCCACTATTTATTATTGTACAAAGAAACAACGTATAAAAAGTAAAAGCTACGCTAATTATATTTACAATAGTTTCCTTAGTTAAGTCTCTTAAGTTAATTAGTACTAAGACTAATAAGCTAGAGAACGCTCTACTTAGTTTATTAGTAACTAATCTGCTAGTGCTAGCCTTCTAGCTCTTTTTCTTAATCTAGGTGCGCAATGCTGTCTATCTATCACTATTTTATTACTTAATAATTTTCTTTTAATTACTGTCTGTTAGTTTAATCAGTATCTTGTTAGTAGAAATTAATTCTATAACTATAGTTTAAAGTTAAAATTAGTTGCGCAGTGTTTAGAAGTGCTTATTTAGCTTACAAGGGCAAAAGTGTAATTACTTACTACTTTTATTTAACTTTAAGTTATTAAAAAATTATCAAGCTATTTATAATCTAGATCTAGTTTAAAACAATTTGTGTCCTTTTTTTTAAGGAAATAATTATCTAATTCTATAATAAAATACTAAAGATCTTGTTTAAATTATTAAGAGTTATTTAAGCTTTACTAAGTACTATTACTTATAATAGCTTATTGTGCTTTTTGCGTAATTAGTCTAGTGCGATCTTAGTACCTAAAGTGTTTAAAAAATTAGTAACTACTAACAATCTAACAAATTTAAATAGCAATTAGATTATTACTTATTTATATAAAAGCTGATACTTAGTAAACTAACACTTAAGGCCTATTCATTTCTAGTAAGCCTTGTCTAGGTAGAATCTATATTGCGTTCTGATTAAAAACTAAGTATTCTTATTTGTAGGAGCAAGATCTCCCTTTAGAATCTTTACTAAGGCTTAAAGAATAGTAAAGTTTTAAGTAATAATGCTTATTAAGGTATTTAAAAGTAGGTCTAGATGTACAGTTTTGCTAATCTAGTTTTTAACATTAGTAATCTTAGCAACTTTTCTTATTTATTAAGCACTATATACTTTGTACTTATTAACTAGCTTATTGTAATTATCTTTTTCATACTTAGCATTGATTATAAAAGCCTTGTATTTACGTCAAGTAATTTTATAGTTTTTATGCTCTTAGGCGCTTGCGCTAAGTAGTAAAGTAATAGGCTCTTTAATATTCTTAAATAACTTAATATACTAAAGCTCCCAGTAATCTATTACGCGCATGATTAAGAAATCAGAATTAACTTAATCTTAGATTCTTTTTTCTAAGTAGTGCAATCTAAATAAAGCAAACTAGGTTAGCTAGTTTAATTAAGCTTTAAGAATTACTTTTATAGCAATAAGCAGTGTATTCAAGAGGTCTATCTTAATAAGATGCTTTATAGAATTATAACGTAGATTATTATTAAAGTAAGCAAAGGATTAGTTAATTAGTAGCTGTGTTAATAATAATAGTAGCCTGTAAGGTGAAGGATAGATTAGTAGAAGGTTAATTTTATAATTAAGTAGGTAAGAGGTATAGTAGCTGTAGCAATCTGCTGGCCGTGCTGTAAGTAAGTAGAGGAGAGTAGTGTAATAATCAAATAGCTCACATTTTAGCTTGTTAATTGCGTAGTAGGAATTAATACTACAATTAACGTGTTTCATAAGCGAGTCGCCAACCCAAGCGAGTCGCCAACGCGAAATCACCGCAAAATTTCAAAAAAACAGGTATCTGTTTCTCAGCAACCACAAGGTAGAATTCTCCAAAAATCTAATACAATCACTGCATCTACATAATGAACAAGCTCTTGAGATATAAAAACTCTAGCTTTAATATCATGCGAGATATACTTAGTTTTGTGGTTCTACAGGGGTGTAAGTAGTCTATCTCTACAACTACCTTTTAAAATTTCTTTAAAATTTCATAGCTTTCTTTCTATATAAGTGTAGCAATTGTGTTTAACAGACACCTGTTTTTTTGAAATTTTGCGGTGATTTCGCGTTGGCGACTCGCTTGGGTTGGCGACTCGCTTATGAAACACGTTAAGCGTCTAGGCTTATAACTATAGGAGCTAAGAAGGAGCAACTGCTTAATTACCTAAGTGGAAAGTAAGTATATTAATTAACTAAGTGCTACAACAAACTGTCCAATACCTACTAAAGAGACATAAGACGATCTAGCCTGTTTATATAGACGCTAGCGGGGCCGTCACGTGAACAGCTTACTAGGATCACCTAATCAACAGGGTGATCCGCTTGTCAATACTCCAACAAGTATATAATTAAGCATAGCTACTTTAATTATTCTTGTGACTGTACTCTACTAGAGCATACGTTAAAGCTTAATATAAGCAACATAAACACTATTTTATAGGGCAACTTTACCTTTACTAAAAGAGCATATTAGCTAGAATAGTATAAACAGTTTAATTTACATGCTAAGAGTTGGGAATTATAAAGTAAAGTTAACTTAGATAGAGCTACTACTAAATTGATGTATATAAAAAAACTAGTTTAACTAACTGTAGAGAACAAGGAGCTGGTAACAGTAGTCTAGAAGAACTAGATAGTTAATTCTGCCTTTTTACCTGCGTCTAAGACGCGCTATATATATAAAGAAAATAATCCTAACCTATAAAGGCTGCTGTAGAACTTAAAGAGATTACTTCTAAGTTTGCCACGTATCTTGTAGAGCTTAGGAGTAAGCTCCTGAGCTTGGTGTGAAAACTCTAATATGCAGTTAACTAGCGCGAGCCTAGCGCGTAAGCTAACAGGCGCCTAGGCCTAATGCCTAGGAGCGCCTTAGGCCTCTAAGAATAGTACGTTATATATACGACACACCCCTTAGGTAACTAAGACCTTAGTTACCTATATAAAGCTCTATATAGTCCTAGCGCACTACGCAACGCGCTGCGCACGTGCAGTTTAGCATAAAGCGTAAAAGCAATAATAATAAATTTTTCAGCTCTTTAGGCTTAGTATCAAACACTATTATTGCTGCTGTGAATATTACTTAGAAACTTGCTTAAATCTTTTTAAAAGCAATACTAATTACTTACATAGTTTTAACTAAACTTTTCTATAGCGTTTGAGCTACTATGTGCTATTTTATACTTTTACGCAGCATCTAGCTCTATTTTAGTATCCTTTCTATTTAGCTACTAACTTTATATAATAGTTAAAACTTTAAAAAGCTGCTGGTACCTGCACTGCCGCCCGCGCCTCTGCGCGTGCTGCTGCTGCCCTACTGCCCTTACCTTTGCCCGCGCCCCTGCTGCTGTAGCTGCCTATGCTAGTAGTGCGGCTACTTCTAAAACGCGCTTTTTGCGCACAGTTATCTAATGTTGTTTTAAGTACAGCACTAGCCTATACGTTTAGAGTGCGTGTAGGCAAGGTTAAACCCCTAGTTAAGACTACTTATAGAGGTAAAACTCTAGCAGCAACTTCTAGTTGCTAGGGCGTACTTAGTGCGTATTTCAACATGCTCTATTTTAGGTGCATTAAGAGCGCTTTATTTAGCAGCTCTATTAGAGCTTGTTAAGATAGGGCCTCTAGCTCTAGGACGCGTTGCTAGTAGTGCTTTAATAAGAAGACCTACAAGGTTTTATAAGTAATTTCTTCTTAAGTTTTAAGCTTTTACTAATAATCAAAGCTATTAAATTACTATTTTTTTTTAGCTACAAAGCTTTTTGCTAAGCTTTAAAAAAATATGCTATTATAAGCCTTTCTTTTATTTTCTTTTAAGTTCTTTATACTAATAAATTGCAAAGTAAGCAGGCTAGAAAGCTTACAAGCTACTATCCGCGTTCTTTTAAAGGAAGTAGCTAAGGAGGAGAAGTCTAGGGAGGGCCTTAAGGGTGAGAAGAGGGAGAAAAAGGGTTAAGATAACTAGAAGAAGCCTACTAGCCCTTCTAATAGTCTCTGTCACGGATGGTTGTGTAATAGCTGGTTCCGCTAAGTTCGCTTATTATTAGCTTCCCCACGGGTAATTGTGCTTATAAGCTGCTTCTTACCTGCAAGGAGACCTGTAGGTATTATTGCTTAAAATATACACACGTCATTATTTTAGAGATATCTCTTACTATCTTCTGTAGTGTAAAGCAAGTACTATTGCCTAAAGCCACCCCTTACAGAATACCTCTCCTACAGGCTAATAGTCTAGAGATAGCTCCCTTAACGCGATCTAACACTTAAGGCAATTAAAGAAACTAGAGCCTTACTGCATATAAACTCTCTAACTCTTCTTAAACTCTATTAAGGCATACTACGCTTAAACAGCCTAAAAAGCGTACTTAAAGCGCACTAGCAATACTTAAAAAGCGCATTAATGCTGTAAAAACGTAATAAAATAAACTTAAATTCTTGCAACAATTGCAAAAGTTTAAAAAAAAAGTAGTATAATAAAAAAGATTAAATAGAGAAAGAATTTAAATACACTAATAGTACTAATTATATTATTTTGCGCGTAAAATATGCCTAAAGTACTACGTACTACGCATGTGTAATACGCGTTAAAACCTAAAGACTTAGCTAAATACTAAAGTAAAACTCTTAAAAAATATTGTAAGTTTACTTATATTTATTAAGTAGCATTTTAGCTACTGCTACAAGAATTAAAAAAAAATTTCAATAAAGTAATTCAAGTAATAGAGTATTTTAGAGCAAACTTTTAGAAGCTTTAGTATACTTATTATAAGCATTTTTTTAAAGTAAAGAAAAAAGTCTTTACTTAGAACTACATTGAGCAATATATACTTAATTTACTTTTAAACTGTATTAACTATAGCCTTAAAGCAGTAACTACGCATATATACGCTATATAGCAGAAAAACTAACCTATCTGATTATTTATAACCTATCTTAATATCTTTAAAAATTAACTTTTAATATATACTAAAGCATAAAGAGTCTAGTACTTATTTATAAAACTAAGGCTTAAGCTACAGCGCGCTATTACTAACTACTATTAAATCTCTATAACTAGAGAAGACCTTATTACGCTTAGATTTTCCCTTAAACAGAATTTACGCAAAGTACTTATTATACATAATTAGCCTAACTAGAGCACTTTTACAAAAAAAAAACAAATACTTCTTTACAGCTACTATACTAGACGCACCTAAAGAGTGTAAGAATAGTAATAATATTACATGCGTTAAATTCTAAAAAAAAAAATATTACGCTAATAAGTGCTAAAGTAGCAACCCTAATAAGGTCCTAATTGATATAAACTAAATAAAAAAAAGTTAAGCCTTTCTATAAACTTAAAGTTAGTAAGGCGCGTGCTAATAAATATTTTACTAAAAATAAACTGCGTATGTTACGCACGTTTAGCAACTAAAGTAGAGAAAGAACTTGAACTTATTTTAGACTTATAAGTAGATGTTAGCCTTATGAGTTAAAAAATAGATGTAGAAATAAATCTAAAACCTATTTAGAATATAGAACTTCTTTGCCTAAGTTAAATAAGACTTTAAAGGCAGAATATATACGCAGTACATAATCTCTAGCTACGCTTAATAAATAATACGAGCGTAGAGCATATTACAAAAGTTACTATATATAAAGTAAATAAAAACAGCGCACTACTACTACTTAGCAACTTCTTCTTAAGCTAGGAGGGTATCTTTATTAACTATAGAAGACAGATGTAGCGTTAAGAAGATACAAAAATAAATATTTACTTAGTAGCAACTAAGGCATTCTTAAAGAACATAAGACTTATGAACTTACAGTGGGGTAACCAAAAGAAAGAAATTAAGAAATTATTGTTTTTAAAGCTTTTTATTTTTATAACTGGAAGGGCTTTGCCTAGAAGAGTTAGTGATTTCAAAAGCCAAGAACTTCTTCTTTAAGATAGGCTGCTTAGTGAGCTGCTTAGCTAGCATGATTACTCTCAACCTTCGCAGTGAAAATAAGGATTAAAAAACTCAAAAATTTATAACAGTATAACTTTTTTTTTAATGTGTAAAAATTGCTATAAGTTAAATATATAGAATAATCTCAGCTTATATTATTTGTGTATAAGTTTAAAAGTAACTGTAAAATAACTTATAAAGTAATAATAAAGAGCTTGCTTTTTTTTTTCTTAATAATTAAATACAAAAGCTTCCTAATACTTAGTGTACCAGCCCCTAGCTTCTTTTACATGCAAATAACGCCTTAGTAATAATGGAATACAATTATTGATCGCCTTTTAAGGTAATTAATCCTATTCCTTCTTTATAGCAGCCTTTAAGGCTGCTATACTTCTCTTATTTTTCCCTATACCTAAAGAAGTAATAGGCCTTTTAGCTAAAGCGTTTTTCAGCAAGGACTATACGTTTTCTATAGGATTGAGATTAGGACTATAGGCAGGATGCTTAAAAAGTAATATCCTATTCCTAGAAAACTAAGATAAAACTTCTAGAGTTTTATAAATCTTAGCGTTATCTTGCTGAAACTTCTAGCCTATATAGAAGTTAGTAAGATTCTTAAATATAAAAAGAAAAGACTCTAACTTTAATATTTAAATATTGAGTAATAACCCTCTAAATAGAAAAATAAAGTATATATAACTTACCTTTTTTTTATTGCAGGTTTTACTATAGGAATTAGAATCTTTTTTACATAGTCTAAATTCCTAAAAGGAGTAGTAATTAGAGGGCTTTTAATTACTACTAGTTTAGATTCTCTACCTATCTAGATTGCACTCTAAACTTAAATAGAAATATCTTGACCTATAACTAGATAAGTAAATATTCTAAAAATAGATCAAAATTTCTAAAGAATAATAGATGTATTATTGCCCATTATTTAATAATTAGAGTTTCTTTAAACTTACTTTTATTAGTTATAGAAACAATTTTCTTTTCTATTCTCTTATTTTGCTTTGTTTAATAGTATTCTGTCCTAGCACTGTGCCTACGCTTAATAGCAGATTCGTCTAAAAATATAACTTTATTAAAGTTTATATTTTTGATATTTTTGAGAATTTTCTCAGCGTAAATGTGACAATTATAAGCTTTTTTAGCGTCTAATGGCGTCTTTTTTTAAGAAATATTAACAGAATAGTTCTCCTCTCTTAAAAAGCGTTGTAGGCTCCTAATAGAAAGAACTAGACTATTTTATTTTAAAAGATGTCGAATTGACTTTTCAGGGCTTCTAGTAATGTTTCTATTAAGCACTCTTTTTGCTTTTTTTAAGTTCTTAGAAGGACGACCTCGTTTTAAGCTAACAATAGATAAAGGAGCGTTCATTTTTTGTTTAATTTAGTAAAGAGTATTGTAAATACTTTTAGAAGGCTTTTCTAGTATATTACTAAGAGAGGAAATAGAGTTGTTGTGTAAATATGAAGTATAAACTTGTTGTTTAAATTGAGAGAGTTTGCAAGCTATAGCGGAGATAATATAAAAAAGGTAAGTTAGGATAAAGAAGAGGAGCTAATATATTATATGTTTACTAAGCTATTACGTAATTAGTGCTTACGTAAGCAACCTCTGAGTTTTCAATCCTTTAATTTAACTATAATGAAGTAAAAAATATTACTCCAAAGTTTACTCGCATTATGCTTACGTAAGCTAATTAAACTTTGTTTTTTATCAGCTCTTTTTATATGTTTACAAAAAATTTATGCCAAAATCTATTTTGGCTTTTTTTTCTATCTTATTTCAGGCGAGATTACAGGCGCAATCACGTTGACTAAGCAGATTACTAAGTAGCCTTTCTTCAAGAAGAAGTTCTTGGCTTTTTAAATCACTAACTTTTTTAGGTTGAGCCCTTCTAGTTATAGAGATATAAAGCTTTAAAAACAATAACTTTTTTGATTTCTTTTTTTTGTCACCCCACTGTAATATCTTACATTTTAGGAGTACTTTTAAGTAATAGCGCAAGTATTAATCTTAAAGTATATATACTAAACGTATTTATAGCGCAGGTTTAGTGTACACCTAACATATTACAAGACTACGCTAATATCTTTAATATTAATGCTGCTAAAACTCTTCTACCGCTAAAAAGTTTAAATTACGCGATTCCTATTTAACAAGGACAAGAACTTTCTTATGGGCCTTTTTATGTTTTCTCTTTTTATAAGCTTTAAGTGCTCTGTAAATATATGAAGAAAGTACTAAAGGAAAGATAGATTTGCTATAGCTGTAAGGCTCAATATCAAAGAGAGATACGGGATGCTAGAGATGGAGGGATAATAGTATATTGCCTGTGTATCAGAGACGAATCGATATCGTCCGGACTACAGACCTATTCGGACCTAACCTGGCCTTGTCTGACCTCAGCCGTGCCGAACTGGTCCGGGCTGGCCTGACAAGATGTCCGACCCTGACAATAGCACTAGCCCTACAGGCGCTCTAATATTATTTATACTAAAAAAAGATAGAACTTTTCGCCTTTGCCTAGATTATTAGGGTCTTAATACTATTACAATAAAGAATTGTTGCCTGCTCCTTCTAATTAGAGAGACAATAGACTGCCTATTAGGCTTACACTACTACACAATATTAGCTTTTAAAGACGTCTACTATTGTCTAAGAATTAAAGCAGGAGATAAGTAGAAGACTGCTTTTAGAACATAATATTAATATTTTATATATCTTATTATGCTTTATAGGCTTACAAATGCTCTAGCAAGTTTCTAAGCCTACATTAATAAGGCTTTAAGAGGGCACTTAAATTACATATGCGTAGTTTATCTAGATAATATTTTTATTTACACTTATGATAATAATATTGCGTTACACTAGCATGCTGTACGCACTATACTTAACTTTTTATAAAAAGTAAAGTTATACCTAAATCTTGAAAAATATATATTTGCTTTAAGTAAAGTTTATTTCTTAAGATTTATTGTTATAAAAAGTAGTATTTACGCAGATTTAGCGCGCGTTGCTACTATTAAGTAGTAGCCTATAACTACTAGTATTAAGGAGCTGTAGTCCTTTCTAAGATTTATACACTTCTATTAGCGTTTTATTTAAAACTATACTATAAAGTTAGCACCTCTAATTAAATATCTTAAAAGGGAAACAAGCGTTCTACTAGAATAAAGACATACATGCTGCCTTTATAGGGCTAAAGCAACACTATATATCTACGCCTATTCTGTGTTACTTTAAAGAAACACCTGTAATTTGTATTAAAAAAATACTTTTACTTTTACTATCTTAGGAATATTATCTTAACTATTTAAGAATAAAAGTAGTATCTTATTGCATTTTACTTACAAAAACTTTAAAACGCTAAGCTAAACTATAAAGTATATAACTTTAAACTCTTAGCTATTACACGAAGTTTTTAGAAATAGCAATACTATTTAAAAGGTACTTAATATATTATTTAAGTATTAATAAATTATAATAACCTGCACTTTATGCGTGCAGTATAGAAGCTAAACTAGCGTTAAGCACGCTAGGCTCTATATTTAGGGGCTTTTAATTTTAAAGTTAAGTACTGCCTAAACTATATTAACCCTGCAGACAGACTATTAAGAAAAGTAAAGTTTAAACAAAAGAACTTATTATTAACTTAACTATTGCTTGTACTAAAGAATAAGCTTCTAGCAAGAGTAGAGTATAGTAGAACAAAAGGTTTTACAACTTAGTACAGCTAAGAAGGTATATATATAACGCATATAGCTAACATTTATAAAATAAAGGGTATCTATACTACTAGTGCTATAAGGTGTACACTATGCGTACTATACTTTCTAGCTAAAGTATTAGTTAGTAGCAAACTTGTAATAGTAGAGTTAGAAGCTCTAATAAATAAACTGCGCTAGTTGAAATAAAGAGATGCTTTTGCCTAGTAGCAGGTTGTAGACTCTAGGCAAGCAGTATGTACTTAAAATATTAACAGCGCGTAAGTGTAATGCGTTAAAATAAAAAAGTTCTAAAATATAAAAGTAGAATTTATGTTTTACTGGAACAAGCTGTTAGGTAGAAGATTCTATTATAGAATTATAACACGCGTATAGCAAATTATTTTAGTGCATGTAAGACGTATAAGCTTATTAGCAGGCTATATTATTAGCTAGAGCTAAGCTATAATATTCAGAATTACGTAAAGACTAATGTAGTATACTAAAGAAGTAAAGCTTTAAGACCTAGTAAACATAGTTGGTTATTACTATTACTAGTTTTTAATAAGATTTTTTGAAGAAGTAAGCTTTAATTTTATTACAGGGCTGCTACTAGTAAAAAACAGTTTAGACTATATATTTAATATAATTCTTGTAATTGTCAACTTCTTTTTAAAAATAGTAATTTATATACTTATATTGAAAAAGTAAAATGCAACACAGTTTGTAGAATCTTATTTTTATTATATTATTTTAAAATATAAATTTAGAAGAGCATTGAATTTGATTATAATTCAATTTTTACTTTAGCACATTAGACAGATATATGCTAATAATTATAAGTAAAGTATAGGCTAAGTACAGCTTTTTACCTATAGATAAATAGGCAAACTAAACACTAAAACTAGATAATAGAGCAATACTCAAAGACCTTTGCCTTAAAGAAATAAAATCATTAGATGTTACTTCTTTCAATAGCATAATTTGCGTACAACAACTTTATCTATAAATTAATAAAGATAATACTACTCTACGTAGTATATAGTAAGCGTTTATTATTTACTTTGCCTTCTAAAGACAGTAGACTAGAGGGGGAGGTACTACACGCTGTAAATTGAGTGCAGCGCATGCATAGCGCACGTATAATAATAAAACAGTATTTTTTAGCAGCATAAGAATATTAATGCTAATACTATAATAAAATTAAAAACTAAAGATTTTCCACTGAAGAGACATAGTGCGCTTTAGCAAAAGGAATATTAACTTAACTTATTAATTTAGCAAAAAGCTTTCTAGTAAGTTTATTAAACTATTTTAAGTGCAAGGAGTCGTTAGAACGTAGGCCTACTAATTATAACTACTACTACACTATTACATTTATAACGTCTTCTATATTTCTTTACTAGAATAATAGAAATTACGCAGTAGCTAAAAAGATAATACTTAAGCACTAGAAATTAGCTCTAAGAGTAAAGAGATTCAAAAAGTTAAAAAAGAATATGAGAAATATAAATTAAGAATAGCTAGCTAGAGTTTTAGCTACAATGGAAAGGTTATAATAAATTATAAAATACCTAGGCTCTAGAATTAAAGTCTAAGAATATAAAGAAACTGATTACGGAATACATATAAATAAAGCTTATTATAGTATAAGCGCACTAAAAGGAGAAATCAAACATTATTATAGCGTAGGTTAGGCGCAAAACTAGGTATTCAAAAAATAAAAATTTATAAGTATAAAAAATATTGAATTCTACTTATTATTATTAATCTCTTTACTACTACCTATATTATTATTACCGCTACCTTTAGCACTACTATTATAAGTGCTACCTATGCCCCTACTACGCTAATGCAGCAGCTTGTTGTCGTTACTTAAGCTCTTATTATCATTACTATTATTATTATTATTATTATTATTATTATTATTATTATTATTATTATTATTATTATTATTATTATTATTATTATTATTATTACTAATAGGACTAGCTATCTTAGCTGTTTAAAGAATAAGCTGCTTAAGAGCAGTTACTATATAATGCTACTCTACTAAAATTAAGCTTAAATAACAAGGTAGAGTTGTTAGCACTTAAGTAGGAACTCCAAAAGAAGTACAAGTATATGCTGCAACGCAATAGTAGTTAGCAAGCTTAAGGTTAAATTAGCGCTAGTAGCACATAAGCTTAACGCCTATAGTAATAATAGTAGTATTAGTTTAGAGAAAGGCAGCATCAGTAACAGTAGTATTATAATAAGTGTAAAGTTAATACAAATAATTTAAATACTTATTAAGCGCTACCAGTACTTATTTAAAGTAGCTAAAGTGTATTTAATAAAATAAAAAACTTACTTTAGTACAACTACTATAGTTACTTTTAACATAATAGTTATAATAATAATGCTTAGTCTTTTTAAAAAAAAGATTCTACTTAGTAATATTTTACGCGTAGCGCAGGCAAGTTATATATAAAGTAAAAAAATTAGTAGCTTTTTTAAGGGCGCTAAATGTGTACAGCTAAATATTTTATAAGTATAAATTTTTAATGCACTTAGAGTTTAGACAGTAGACTATAGTAAACATTAGAGCTTATTATTAAAGTGTTTAGTAAGTATACTAGAGTTGCGTGTTATGTGTGTTAAGCAAGATAATAATTAAAAAGAATATATTAATTTTTTTTTTGTTAGTATAGTAAATATTACTTTACATAAATCACTTATAATAATTATATACTTTTACTTTTTATTTAAAAGATTTATAAAAAATAAATAATAAAATCTAAAAGTTACTATAACAATACTATAGAAACGTAAACTCTAGAGCTTGCTACGCGTTTAATTTACAGGTAACACGCGTCTTAAGCGCACTTAAGTTGCATAGAGAATACACTTCTATGCCGCCTATATACACAAATTAAGGTTTTAGATTAAAGGGCTGTTAGGGCGTCAGCCTAGAGGGGGAGGTTCTGTTACGGATAGTTGTGTAATAGCTAGTTCCGCTAAGTTCGCTTATTATTAGCTTCTCTATAGGCAATTGTGCTTATAAGCTACTTCTTACCTGCAAGGAGACCTGCAGGTATTATTGCTTGAAATATACACAAATTATTATTTCAGAGCTATCTCTCACTATCTTCAGTAGTGTAAAGCAAGTACTATTGCCTAAAGCCACCCCTTATAGACTCCTTGCGCGCTGTCTGCGCGCTAAGTGTAAAGATCATCCGTAGATAGTCTGTGTTAGTTCTCTTAGAATAAGTAAGTGCGATGGACAAGGCTTGTACTAGCATAATTAGTAGATTAATGTAATAGTACAAGGTTGTGTTAGCACGTTTAGTAGAACAATATAATAACATAAAGAGGTTAAGAATTAAGTAATTCTTAAATTACATTTCAAGTCAAACACACTATGCTATAAGAGCTTACTGCCTACTACTATATACTAAGAGAGTGTTATACTGTCCTATAGAATCCTACGCTGTCCTATACGTAGGACGTTGTAGGATTTTGTAGTATATTATAGGACATATATAACTTATTTTATAAAAGATCTCTACTAAAGCTTATGGGAATACGTACTAGGTGTAAAGAAGTATTATTTATTAGTACATAAAGGCTTACCTTTTGTTTAAGTGATTTAAAAAAAAATCCTGCCTCTATTCTTCATACATAGTCTATATCCTCTCTCTTCTTAAGTTTATAATACTATCTTTTTTCTTGCGTTTTTATCTTTATAAACTAGCCAAGTAGTTTCTTACAGTACTACTTATTGTTACTTGTTGCGGATTCAATCTCCAAGGCTTAGTAACCTAATAGAGATTAAGAAGGAGGTGCGGAAGTAGAACGATAAGAATAAGAGAATAAAATTTAGAGACTAGGGGAAGAGAGAAACTTAAGTCTCATTATTGTATTGTACAACTGCTCAATTAAATATTGTTATTCTCTTAACTCTCTCTTCTTTTCTAACTACAAGCCAAACTATAGTCTATATATACTCTTAAATAACATTCTACAAAGATCTATACTTACGCAATAGCTTGCGTAGTAGATAATGCAATATCTTGCAATCTTATGTAATCTCACGTAATAGATTGCGTAGTTGCTGTTGATTAATTGATAACAATAATAAGTAGTACTAGTAGCATAATAGCTTCTAGTAATCAATTAATTGTAGGTTGATTGTAAATTCTAGGTGTGATTTTAAGCACCTGGATTCTGTGGAGAAAACAGCTAAGTAGCTTAATCTCCAACACGCCCCCTTAAGCTAGGAAGCTGTTTTGCTAGTAATTTAAGACATATCAACTAGATCTGCTCCTAGTAAAAAATCTCTAATTTTATTAGAACTTGTAGCCTTTGTAAGACTATCTGCTAGTAAGCAGCTTATATTCTAATACACTAGCTTAATTTGTCCTGCTTCTACTTTCTCGCGTATGAAGTAGTATTATATATTAATATGCTTTATTCTAGCGTGGTAGGCTGGATTTTTTAATAGTTGTATTGCGCTTTAGCTGTTAGAGTAAATTGTAGCAGCTTCTATTAATTTAATTCAGAATAGCTACTTTATCTTATTAATAAATTAAAACAAATAAATGCTCTGTTTAGTTGCTTCTTTATAGGTTATGAACTCAGCCTCTACACTTAATAAAGCTACTATGAGTTGCAACTTCAATAACTAAGAAATAGCGCTAAAAGATTTGTTAATTTTGAGCAGAAATATAGATCTTGAAGTAGATCTCCTGCTATTATTATTTACATCTTCATCTGCATTACTATAGTCTGTTCAATTAATTTTAGGCTCTGCTTTTAATAGTGCAGATTATGCAGAATTATATAGTAAGCCTAATTGTTAATTTTAAGCTATATAGCTCTATAAATAATTTAGGCTGCTAAAATACTTAGTACTTAAATTAGCTATCAATCTTAATAGCAAATTTGCTACACAAGTAATATTAAGACTGGTAAAGAATAATAAATATATAAGAGAGCTAATTTATTATTAAGATATCTTAATTTTTTTTAGCAAAGCTTTCTAATTATTCCTTTTTAGCTTTATATTCTGCTAGAGTAATAATTTTTTAGGCTTAATTTCTAGCTTACTGTATTTAGCTAGTAATCTGTAAGCGTAATTCTCTTAAGTAATAAAAGTTAATTAATTTAAATTGATTTCCTTCATTCCTAGAAACTTAGATCCATCGCCTAGGTTTTTAATTTTAAAGTTTAATGTATTTAAAAGATTCTTAAAAAATGAAGTTATTTTCTACTTATTTACTTTAAGTATAAGTAGATTGTCTATGTAAGTTGCAATTATAATGTTTTCTTTGGTATTAATATATGTAGCTGTATTTATAGATGGATATTTAAATTATAGTTAGCCTAGTAGGCTGGCTAATAGCTTTTACTATTGTTTGCTAGCTTGTTTTAAACTATATAAGGCCTTATTAAGTAAGTAAATATGCTTAAGATACTTTTAATCTTAAAAATTTTCGAGTTGTTTAATATAAATTTTTGTATTAATTAAAGCATTTAGAAACGCTAATTTAATATCCTAGCTTTTAATCAGCTAGTCAAGTATAGTAGCTAATAAATTAATAGCCTAATTATAAGAGCTGAGATGGAGCAATTGTTTGATCACCTGAGTGGAAAGTGAGTGTATTGAGCAACTGAGTACCACAACTAAGTGTCCAATAACTACTGAAGAGACATAAGACGATCTAGCCCGTTTATATAGACGCTAGCGGCGCCGTCACGTGAACTGCTTACTAGGATTACCTAATCAACAGGGTAATCCGCATGTCAATACTCTAACACACCCCCTAGGTTAGTAAGAATCCTTTAATCTAAGAGGTAAGCAAAGGGTTAATTCTTACTAGATTAACGTTGTTAATGAAGAGGTCTTCTTCTAATCTTAGTCCTACTGCCTAATCTTTTATCTCTATTGTAATATTGCAATGTTGTTTTAATTAAGCAAGCAGCTTAGTCCTATTGTAGTATTAAAACATTAAATAAACCTTAAATATTGCGTAATTGGTGTGTGCGCAATTAGTGCAAATACCAATCACATCTACCGCCTTTCTAAAACTTTTAGCCTTACTACAATATTATTTACTAAGTCTTCTTAATTTTTAACACGCCCTTGTTACTATTAATATGGTAAGCTTTATTGCCCAACTATTCACTTACTAATTAGCTGCTAATCTTTCTATTGCAGTCTGCTTTTAATAGCTATAAGCGTAAGTATTACTTAAAAAGCCTGCGCTAGCAACGCAAAAATAGTACTAAGTATAAGCATTACGCGCGTTAAAGCTTGTTTAATAATAAAATTTAGCAAGCAGCTGATTTTCAAAATAATAAAAGTTTATTGCCTCTGCAATTTAATCTATACACGCACCTTAAGACTTCTAGTAGCTTAGCTTAAAAATTAATTAACTTGCTTATTAAATTAAGTCTACTATTAAGCTTTTATTTAAGTTTTAATCAGACTAAAAGCTTAACTAAGAAATTAAGCTAGCGCAAGGGCAAGACTGTTTAAAAGCTTATTTGAAAGTTCAAGTAATTTACTGCTTAAGCAACTTCTAAAGAACAGCAACACAATAATAGCAATAGCCTATATATACTTATTAAGCTGTCTACAAGGCGTAACGAGCTTTCCTTTACTTAAGAAAAAAGCCTTTATAAGCTTTTTAAAGATTACTACTAATTTATTATGTTCATATACTTCTCTATGGAGGGTAGCTGCTTTTCACTTTTTTTGGAAACCCCATTTTGACTACAACAACAACCACCACCTTTGACACCTTAAAAATAAATACTTCTCTATGTAAGCGCTGTATAAAGAGGTTACTTAATAGTTTATATGCTAAGCGCTGTTTTAAATAAGTTTAAACTAGTAGTTAAGGTAGCACTTGCTATAGTAGTTGCTTATCTTATATATACTATACTATTAACAACAATCTTACTAATTATTTTATAGCTATATATAAAGATAAAGTGGTAAGATTTTTATTATTTAAGCTTTTTGCTTAGACTGCTAACAAGATTTTAGGGATAGAACAATAATAAGTACTAAGTTAATAAGTATAAGCTACTTAGCGATATTATTAATTGCCGCAAAAAAATTAATAGCAGTATTATATCTACTAGAAAGCTTTTTATGAAGAAGCCTCTAGTTATAAATTGCTGCGCTTAAGAAATCTTATTTTATAGTTTTACTGCTTAGCTCCTACTGCCTACTACTGCTCTAGTAAGCGCTTTTAATTAAGAATATAAGCTTTATAATACTGTATATAACTCTAGTCAACTTGCTGTGCAGCCTGCTTAACAGCTAGCTTATAATTTATAATAGCTATAGCAATAATAGCTTTAGCTACAGCAGCAATAGCAGCATATTTTGCGTTAATTAAGAATTTAAAAATAGTATACTTAGAAAATACTACTTTCTTCTACTTTACATCATTGTGTTCTTAATATTTGTCCTAATTGCTATACAACTTAATTATATAAGCATAATTACACTAGAGTAAGCTAACAATTATCCTATAATTCTATATATAAAAGTAATAGATTAAACTCGCGCTTTTATGCTGCTCGCCTACAGACCCTAGCTATCTAAGCTAGAATAGCAAACAACGCACTTAACCTTACTAAAGCTTAAAAAGCTAAGTAAGACTTGCTAATAAAGTCTAGTAAGTATTTATTTTTAAGGTGTCAAAGGTGGTGGTTGTTGTTGTAGTTAAAATGGGGGTTCTAAAAAAGTGAAAAGCAGCTACCCTCTACTAATCAGTCGCAAAAGTCAAAAAAAAGATTGTGTGTAGTTAATGAGATTCGCACGGTGGGTGGACGAGTTCTAGGAGGAAAGCTTAGACCACTGAGTGATAATCAGAGTCGAAAAAATTTGCTAAGGTACTAAAAAACAACACCAGTGAAACGTGTCCAATAGCAATTGCCAGCCTATAGCTAGCAATAGAATTATAGTAAGATTACAATAGGATTGCAATATAATGCAATAGAGGAGGGAAAGAATACGTATGTACTGCAGCGGGAGCCTGCAATACTTTATAAAGCTAAAGCTACTGCTTCTTACCTACTACTTCTTACCTTTTAAACAGCACTGCATTTAAACAATTTATATACAATACATTTTAATAGCGTACAACCTCCACAGCAAGCATCTCCTTATTCTAGGCTTTCTTTTAAAAAAAAGCAACTTTTGCTACTATTTACCTAGCACTTAATCTAGTCTAACTTAAACTGCTTATGCGAACACCTAAATTTATCAAGTATTTTAAAACTTAACTACCTAGCAAGACTTCTAAGTTTATATAAATTTTAAATAAGTCTCTTATTTATAATATTTCTATATACAAAAAAATTGTTAAACGCTAATTTAGCTAGTTGTAGAAAGAATACATAATCTCTAAAGTATTTACTAATACTAGTGTGGTACTTAATATATATTGCATTAGTATCCTCTTTTTCCTATTTGTCGTGCAAGGGCTAAGTATAGAGACTAGAACCTAGCTTAAACAGCTATTGCAAGACGTTAAATTAGCAATAAAGAAGAAAGAAGTAGAAAAGAAAGAGTAGGCTTTCTATTATCGCGTTTATAAGTTAGCAAGCAAGGTAATAATAGTGTTGCTGCTTTACTTTATCTAGGAGGGCCTAGCAGTAAAGCAACAAAAATAGGCGGAATAGGGCGCGTTAAGTTAGGAAGCAATTTGCGTCTTTGTCTTGCTTTTCTTTGTTTCTGACTAAATATGCGACACACTAATTGCGTGCTAGTAATGCTAAACAAGGGGGCATAAGCCTGGATACGTGTTGTTAGCAATAAATCTTTTTTCACTAAAAAGGTGTTTACAAAATGTGTAGTCACATTAAAAGGTTGTCTTGAAAGGACTAAGCCAGTCTAGTAAGTATAATAGTTTTAATACTTACTAGTAAGCTTGTTCTTAGTTCTAGTTTTTAGTTTCTAGTTAGTTTAGCTTTTAATCCGCTTCTCTTTTTAAGCAATGAAAAAGAGACATAGCTTAGTATATTAATGTTGTTACTTAATATAAATTCTTTGCTTGTTAATTATTCTTACTTTTAATTAAGTGCTTAACTTACTAAAAGTTAAGCAACTACTTAAAATTCTTAAACTGTTGTTAAGTAAACGACTTAGTTAGTCTATTAGCTAGCATAACTGCTGTTTCTAAGTATTTAACTTAACACAATTCTTTAGCATTTTTCTGCTGTAGCTATATATTTTATATACCTACATGTCTTAAATAAGTGCTAATTCACTGATTTTTTCAAACTACAAGCCTAATTGTTTAATAACTATTATACTAGACTATCTAAACTCTTTCGAAATTAAGAAATAGCTTGCAAAAAAAAAATTTAAAAGCTATAGTCTCTTTAGTAGTTTACTTAGGGGTGAGCAGCTTAGCCTTAGTAGTTAAAGTAGTTACTGTAGTCCTAGCTACCTTCTAAAACATTAGACTACTATATAGGACAGCTATATATCTATAGAATAATAAGTAGGTTTTCTGATTATCTGCAGAGAAAGCATTGCTTATAATTATTAGGTCTAGACTATTATAGTTCTTCTATTAGATTGCATCTTATCTTGTCTAATAGAAGTACATAATTACTTATTTAATAGCTTTTATATATTAATTACCAAGGTTTGTAAGAAAGTGTAAGAGCTTTAAAATTAAGTAATCTATATTTAGTTAAAGCATTATAGCTATGTACTGCACTAATTGAACTTTTTTTTAGAAGGCTTCAAGCTCTTGCTTAGTTGCTTTGCTAGTGTTTTTAATTAGCTCTTTTAACAGCAGTAAAGTCTTTAAAAAGCTACTATCTTTTATCTTAAACTTCTTTGTAATTTTTTTCATGTACGTATTATATACAAGCGTAATTATTTTCTTTTTATCATCTCTAATTACTTAAGTACTAAAGAAATATTTAACTAATTATTGTTTTTATATTTTATACTTATCTATTATTTTTAACTAAAAATTGAAGACTTTTTGCTTATAACCGTTTGCAAAGAGTAGTAGGATATTATTTATATAAAATTAAACTAAAATTCTGCTTTCTCAATTAAAGAACAAGCAGGGCTCCTCTAGTAAATTAATTAGTTTGATCTTTTTTAGTAATCCTAAGAATTTCTTATTACGATAGTAGCAAGTCTTATAATTTATAAATTGCGCAGTTAAGCTATACACACTTTTGAGGCTTTTTAAAGCTATCTAGCATCCTTTAGATTACTAGGTTATGTACTATAACTAATGAATTAAAGAATGCTCTGACAATATAATATTGCTAAATTTTTAAATTCCTCTTACTAGTAATATCTATTGCTACTCTAAAGGACTTAGCTGCTAATGTAGCAGCATATATTAGATTAATTAAGTCTTTCTTTTGAAGATTACCTTTTACAACAATCTACGCATTATATTTAAAAACAAAGCTGTTTTAATTAAACTTTTAAGTTTAAACTTACTTTATAAGTATTAGTTAAATAATTACTTTTCTTTTTAATAGCTTAGTCTAAGTCCTATTCTCACTTAACTAATCAATCTTTTTCTTATAAGTATTCTTAAACCAGGCCCTTATAAATTACTAAAGTAACTACTTTTATAATCTTAGTAGTTTAAGTAAATTATTTTAATATAGTTAATTATTTTTTATAGTTAGTTTATGCTTAGTACGTAAATCTACCATTACTATATATTTATAGCCTACTTAGTCTTTCTAAGTTGCTTGTAAACCTGGCAGGTAGATATTATAAAAATTAATTTATAATAAATTTTTATAATCTGCAATTAATGCGTTAAGAATACGGATAGTTCTACGTTTTAGTTGTTAGAACGCAGCCCTGCATCACTACGCCAAAACAACCATAAAAGGGTAGATATAATCAGTGAACTACTGATCATTGTGCAGGATAGTATATATCGTCAAGGTTGACCAGGCCTTCTTTGACAATATCCTCCTTCTTTATAGCGCTTGTCCTCAAGCGCTGCTCTTTAGCACACGCTAACGTCCTCTAGATGTAGGCCCTATCCACGTTAAGCCCTCTTTAGCGCTATAACGCAGGCCTTCTTGGCACAAGCCTATAACAGACAGGCAAGTACTAGACTCTTTAGCAGCTTACGATACAAGTGTATCTTAGCCTAGGCCGGCTTATGCTAAAATACCCTTGTGGGGAATCGAACTACCAGCCTCGGCCACCTCTCGGCGGTATTCTCAACTTGCCACGTCAGCAGTTCACTAATTATAATGTTACCGCAGCCCTGCACTACTACGCCAAAACAACTACAAAAGGGTAGATATAATTAGTGAACTACTAATTATTGTGCAGGATAGTATATATCGTCAAGGTTGACTAGGCCTTCTCTATCATTAGTTAATTATTAGAATTTTAAGTTACGTCTTTACGTTTACGCCTGCTGCCTAGCTTACGTAGGAAAAGATAACAATTTATAAGCTAATTTAGGCTTTTATGTTACACGGGGTTGGTCTACCCTTATCTAGTCTCGATCCGTGTTAGGGCGAGGCTAATGTATAGGGTAGTCCGTGAGGTATTGTAGGAGTGAATTTAAGTGGAAAAGAGTTATTAATGTTAACTAAAAGTAAACAATACTAATGCTATAAAAGATAAAATAACTAGTTAACAATCTACATAAGAGATAAACTATTTAAGTTAACTATAACAGGTGTAATAATAAGATCTAACATATTCTTATACTTATTGCCTCTATCCTGTGCTATTACTGCTATCCTTTAGATACTGCCTGCCGTGGGATAGTTGTAATAGCAGCTATCCTTTATCTTTATAACATCTCTCCCTTAGCGGGATAGTCCTTCTTAGCGGGATAGTTATTACGTAATTAGCGCCCCGCGTAGATTATTACCTTCTAGCGTCGTGGCAAGTTAACCTTTAACCCTTGCTTATACGTTAAGGAAACAATTCTTACTATTACTTAACATATTATTCCCCCTCTTAGGCTTATTATCTTAATACCTTAGAATATTATTTTCCTATGCTGCGTGTTAAATTGCTAGCTGTATATAAGGTCTTAGTATGCCTGTTATATTATACGCTTATTTTTCTCTACGCCTTTCTAACTATGCCTAAAGTCTTATTGTCTTATTGCAACTATCTATAGAACTTAACTACTAAGCACTGTACTTACGCTAATTGTATAAAAAAATAAGGTCTTAAAATAACGTTTTACTATAAGCGCTATAAAGAAAAGAACTTTTACTATTTTGTAGATACTACAACTAGCTGTTACACGAGTTGTATTTCTGTAAAAGCAAAGTATAGTTTGTTTATTTCTAAAAAAGAGTAGAAGAAGGTTTAAGCTAATAAGTGTAAAAAGAAGTTAGAAATTACGTGCGTAGAAGAGCGTTAAGCTTTTGCTATAGTAAAGACTGCTTGTCTTTTCTGCAAGCTTTTAAAGGTTAAGGCGCAAGAGCATTTATATACTAATTAAGATTTTTCAATTCTAAATCTTTAGATTTATATAAAGAAGTAAGCTAAGAGTAACCCTGCCTTTAGTATAGACTTTCTGATAACTAAACTATCGCTACTTAGACTGTAAACTAACTTAGGCTAGTTACAAGCTAATACTTTCTTTAATCCTATTTCTAATTACTTTTTTTTAAAGACCTAGTTCTCTCTTCTTTAAGTATTTTTAATAGTACTTAAGTACTTGTAATTTATAGTTTGTTAAATTTTCCTTTAGTTTCTAAGTATTCTAGCTCTTTAGCTATCTTTGCTACTTAACTAAATATTTCTACTAATAACTAATTTTCTGCAGGTCCTTAATCTTTTTAACTTTATACTTGTTGTTCTTAAGCTCTATGTTAGTAGCTAGCTTAGCATCTAGAGGTACTCTTTTGAAGAGTTTTTTGTAAAAGATACGGTAGACGCGTATGCCTAGTAGCAATTAGACTTTATAGTTTACATTGCTTATTTCTTTTAGAATTTTAAATAGTTCTACTTAGAATTTTCTAGTTTTTTACTTGCGTAAGTACAGATCTTTCTAGAATGCAAGTAACAGGTATATATAGACTGTAGTTTGGCTTGTAGTTAGAAACCAAGAGAGTCAAAGAGAGAGTTCTTAAGAGAGAACAATTTAAATTGCAATAAGTAACTGCATAATATAAGTCAGTTCAGCACTTTCTTCCCCTAGTCTCTATTTATTCTCGTATTCTTATCGTTCTACTTCCGCACCTCCTCCTCAATCTCTAACTACTACAAACAAGTAGAAGGCAGAGACCTCTACCTCTGAGTTGATAGTAGAACAAGCAACTATACCTAGAGATTGAATCCGCAACACTAAAGAACAGCGGCTTCTCTAGAGAAGTATTTGTAATTCTAATACTAAACTATATTATTATTTGTTTAAGCTAAAATATACTGCGTTTCTATAAGAAACAAGGCTTACTAAAAAGCAAGTTAACAATCTATATGTTAAAAAGTATTTCTAGCTTATAGGATGAAATATATTTATATATATGCTTCTTAATAGCGAAAGAGCTTTCTTCAAGCAATTTAAGGAGTTAGAAAGAATCTATCATAATATATACCTGTTATATAAGATACAAACTATACTATATAAAGCTTAGCAGGTGTAAGGCTTTGCTATTCTAAGAGTATTAGAATTACAAGTAGTAGATATAGTTAACGTCAACCTAAATTAATGAATGTAGGAATGATATAATAGTTAGTATTGCAATTTATAGCACCTAGTACTAAAAAAAACAAATGCATTTTAAAAATAAGCTATACGTAAGAGTTAAATGCATTAACTATATAAGATATAAGTCTACTACTAATATCAAATAAATTCTATAAGAGATTTGTGTAAGGCTTAATATGAAAAAGAGATACAGGATGCTAGAGATAGAGGGATAATAGTGTATTGCCTGTGTATTAGAGACAAATCGATATTGTCCGGACTACGATATTGTATCTCTACTTATACTAGGGTAATCTAAGGTTATATAACCTATTTAGACCTAACCTAGCCTTGTCTGACCTTAGCCGTGCTAAACTAGTCTAGGCTGGCCTGACAAGATGTCTGACCCTAACATTATCCTCCTTTTTAGGACTAATCCTCCTAAATTAGTAAGACTAGGGTAGAATAGCCTATTTTGAGCTACAGTACTGTAGTAGATACTGTGTTATTAAGTAGGAGGTGGGCTTCTTTTAGAGTGTAATTCTGTGATTTTTAAGGACCTTATATTGTATTTTACCTTCACCTTAAGCGTCTGTGCGCTAGAAGCTTTTAGAAGGCCTGATAGCGTCTTAGTAGAGTTGTAAAGGCTTCTTTTAGGTTTTTCTACTCTTCCTCCTACACTCTACTTAACAACAACTAGTAAGTCCCCCTAAATCTTAAAAATCTGTCTAGTCCTAGTAAAAAGCTATTATATGCTATTATAGGCTACAATAGGCTAGTATCAGGTTTAGAAAGCTAACTTTAGTTTAGCAGCTTCTTACAACTTATTAACTTAGCTTTTCTTTAATAAATTCTGCTGTTTCCGCCTAATTTAGCCCTATTACAGCCTACTATAAGGTACTATAGGTTAGAATAGCCTAAATTAGCCTATACAATAGTTGCCTCTTCTAAAATAGACGCTACTAAAGTTAGTAACCTCTATATTAGCATAAGTTGCATTTCTGCGCATTGCTATAGTTGTTGCGTTAACTTCCCTACTAGTAGAAGTGTTTATATGTTTAATAAAGTTAGCTGCCTTTTTTTTATAGTTAACAATAATACTGTAAAGCTTTTTAAGACCTAGACGCATAAGAATAACTCTAGTAGAAAGATTTAGTATATAAAGTGTTTTTACTACTAGTACTTAGGATAAGAGTGTTGTGCTGTAAGTTAATAGGCTATTTTTAGTTATTATAAGGTATTTTAGCCTATGCTAACACAACGTAGCCCTTTACTACTAACATAGATTTTTTTTGTAGTATTAGTGTCCTGCTTAAGTAGATTAACACTAGTAAGCGTGAGGTAACTGTTAAGAACCCTTATTATAACCTAAACGCTACTCCTTAAGAGAGAGAGACACTAGAGCCTTAATACTATTGCTAGAAAGTCTCTCTCACCCTAAACGAAATTAAGAGGCTCTAGGCTAAGCTAATTATGCAGGCTTAGGCCTTAAATAAGAAGATTATAAAGTAAGTAGACTATTATAAGTTATTCTAGCCTATTATACCCTATTGTTAGCTTTGTTAACTTTCTTTAGCTAGTACAAGCCTTAGGTAGAGAAGCTTTTCCTACATAATAGTACTATTTACTTTAGTAAGAATTCTAAGAGCGACTTGCGTCTTAACTTTTGTTCTTGCAACAACTGTACTATTAAGGCTAAAGCTAAGGCTAATAAGTTTCTAAAGAAGCAAGAGATAGAGGAGCTGATTTTAGGTACTCCTAAGAAGGTATGTATATTCTAATATTAGCTATAATAGGCTGTTCTAACTTAGTATAGCGCAAGATTACTAAAAGCGGCCGTTTTCTGCTTAAGCAGGAGGTATATTGCATAAATGTAGAGTTATTAGCTTTAGAGTCTTAACATGCGAGCGCTAAGGGTAATACTAAGAGCAGCTTAACTAGGTCTATTAAAAAGCTTAAGGCCTAGATCTAGAAGGCTAAGGACAAGGTAGATAGACTTTAAATAGGTTAATATAGGCTATAATAGGCCACTCCGGGCTACAATAGGTGCCTAAGACCTTTAGTATATATATATAGGATGCACCTAAGAGGTGCTAGCTTCTAATAGGGTATTATAGGTTAGACTAGGCTATAATAGCCTAGTCTAAAGCGTTTTAGTAGATACCCTAATCTGCATAAGTTAAATAATAATATAGTTTCTCTTAGACTTAGTAGTTCCTTGCTAGTGTAACTTTCTCTCTTATAGATTTAGGCTATTTAGCTTTAATTATCTTCTAGTCTTATTGCCTTGTTAGCCTTGTTGTACTTTAGTGGGCTATACTAAGCTATTACAGGCTAGTTTAGGTTGAAGTTAAGTATATAAAGGATATTCTTGTTGTTTTAGGCTAAAGTACTATTAAACACCTAATTAAAAAACCTTTTGTAAAAAGAAAAAATAAGTAAAAGTATACTTTAGTTGTCTTCTTTTAATTTACTTAGAGTTATTCTCCTTCTTCTTAGAAAGTTGTCCTTAACCTCTTTTAGGTTTTACCTTTTTAGTTTAGCAACGCAGAAGTATAGTGTTATTATTTTAAAATTTCTTAAGCGCTTCTGCGCTTAGGTTAGGACTAAGTTCTTAGGAATTCTTTTTTTTAGGATAGCCTTTCTACGAAACTAAGTATTCCTATTAGTTAGCTTTGTTTTTTCTTCTTTCTAGTATACAATCTACTTCGTACACATTGTTACTTAACTCTTTTAAGGTGTCTACGTTCTGCCTCTTTAGGTTTAGTATTATTTCTGTTTAGTTGTATAGCTCTAACAATAAGGCATAAAAGACTAGATAAATATTTTTCAACTCTAGCATGTCTACTTTAAACGCGGATAGCCTAATCTAGGCTATAATACATCTAGGTCCTATAAACTTCTAGTTTATTTTTTTCTTTAGCCTTGTTAATTGTATGTAACAATTTAATACTAAGACCTAGTCTTCTACTTTAAATATAATAGATGACCTTTTTTTGTTAGCATGTGCCTTTTAGTAGGTATTAGCTGTAATAATCTTTTGTTTGTATTTGCTTTGCAAACTTAGCACTCTAAAGGCAGTTTATAGTCTTATAGAGCTTTCTCTATTCTTTAAGGCTATACTAGGCTATTCTGCGCTAATTAGGTCTATTCTATAGTATGCTTAAAAGGGCGTAGTTTTTGTAGTCGCATGTATGCTGTTGTTGTAAGCAAATTCTCTAATAGAGATCTATAAGGCCTAATTGTCTTACTTTAAAGTATAGTAGCACTAAAGGTATTATTTAAGCGTTTAGTTCTGCCTTTTTGTCTATCTGTCTGTTTGCGGATAGAAAGTAGACATAAAAACTCTTCTTAAGTTTATATAATGTTAGAAAGTGTTCTAGTGCTTTACATTTATTAGCGGGCCTCTGTCTAAGATTACCTGCCTTAGTACGCTATGTAATCTAATTACTTCGCGTATCTAAGCTTAAGCTAGGTTAGTGCTGTCCTAATTAGCCCTTACTAGGATATAATAGGCTATTTTAGTTAATTAGCATACTACTATAAGTATTGCATTGTACACTTAGCTTAGTATTCTGCTAGGAGGTAATTCTGTAATAAAGTCTATTGTCACGTCCTCCTACAGCTTGCCTAGTAGAGGTAGAGGTTTAAGAGGGCTATAGGGCTTATGACGCGCTAGAGTTAACTTCCTGTAGGTAAGGTAGTTACGACAAAACTCTATTACGTTTTTTTTATACTCTTCTAGGTATATTGCTGTTATAATTTCTTTAGTATTCTTCTAGAACTAAAATAACCTGTAAGTAAGTTATTATAATATTCTCTTAGTGCTTGTAACTTGCTCTAAGTGTTAGTAAGCTTTCTTAGGCGCAATAAGCCTATTCTAGGCTTAGATAGGCTATTCTAGTCTATTTCTGTAATTAATTTGTCTGATGTAGCTTCTGTGTCCTTAATAGTAATATTGCGGTCTTCTAGAGGTTCTAGATCTCTAAGTGCAGTTTTGTCTGCATATTTAAACTCTTTTAGTGCTTTTTTTAAGGTAGCTTGCTACTTCGTCTACTTACTTAACTAAGTAAGGGTTGCTGTAATAATTAAGCTTTATTTACTTTTATTACTTCAGATATCTCTTATTAGTCGTATAAAAGCCTTATTGTACTTTTGTGCTAGTTTTTGTAACTTAGCTATATAGTTAAAACGACGAGATAGGCCGTCTGCTAGATTAGTACTCCTAGAGCAGTAGTTTAGGACAAAATTGTAGCGTGTTAGCACTAGGTACAACTGTACTTAGTAGTAGCTAAAGATTTTAGTTTCTATAAACTATTTAAAGTTTTAATAATCTATTAGGATTTTAAAATAAATACCCTCTAGATAGTGGCGCTAGTGTTCTAAACTCTTGACTATTGCAAGAAGTTCTTAGTTATAGACGTTGTAGTTGTATTTAGCTGCAATTAGCTTACGCAAATAGAAGTTAACTAGCCTTTATTATTTTGTAGTAGGTAATACTAGGATATATTAGCTTAGGATACCTAATATCGCACTACTAGAGGCGTCTAATTCTACTTTTGTCTTCTTGTCTCTCTTAAAATGCGCTAGTATAGGTACATTTAAAAAGGAATCCTTAAGTTATTAAAACGCTCTTTTTGCCTCTTTACTAATATCTAGAGTTTAACTTTCTTCCCTTTTTATAGCGTGGCCCTTTCTAGCTAAGCCTAGGCTTTTCTAGGTTAATATAGTTAAGAGTAGGGCTAGCTTAGAGAATCGTTTAATAAATCTTCTGTAATAGTTTATAAAACTAATACATATCTTAATGTCCCGCACTATGCGTAGGACAAGCTAATTCTAGATTATTTTAATTCTATCTTTATTAATCTTAACACTATTTAGTGTAACTATGTATCCTAGATATTCTATGCGCTAAGTATGCTATTTGCACTTACTAAGCTTTATATATAGCTTAGCTTTTCGCAATCTTTTTAATACCTCCTTAATATAGGTTTTATATTTTTTCTTGTTTTAGAGAATATTAGGATATTATCTAAATAGATAATATAAGATATATTAACTAAGCTAACTAGTATTTAGTTTATATAGGCTTAAAACTGCGCAAGAGCGTTTGTTAGGCTAAAAAGCATAATAGTATACTTAAAATAGCTGTATCTTGTGTAGAAGGCTGTTTTCTATTTATCTCTCTTTTAAATACGCACTTTATAGAACGCTTTTCTTACATTAAGCTTAGTATAGTACTTAGCTTGCGCTAGTTTATCTAACAACTCTATAATAAGCGGGAAAGGGTGCCTGTTTTTTACTGTAATCTTATTAAGACTATAATAATCTATATATAGCCTTATAGTACTGTTTTTCTTCTTTACAAAAAGTATCAGTGCGTCTGCTAGAGACTTAGATCTTCTTATTTCTTATCTTGCTATATACTCTATAAGGTATTTCTTTAATAGCACTAACTCTGTCTTTAACAGGTTGTATAATAGCATGTATAGTAGATTTGTACTAGGTAGCAAGTTAATTGCTAAATTCTACAGTCTATACTCTGCTAGGACTACAAAGTCCTTCTCTAAACACACATTTATATATTTAGCGTATTGTAAGGGAAGCTAGCTTATTTTAGCTAATTCTTAGCTATTTTAGCCTATAGAACCTACAATACACGTATATACGTCTACTATAGAAATATATATGCTTTTTTTAAAGGTTTCTGCGTATTTTACGCTAATCTTTTAAAAACTGCTTAAGTTTTAAAACTTCTTACCTTAAAAAAGCATGTGTTTTGTTACGTAGCTTATTTTTAGGTTACAAGAGTTAATTTATAGTAACCTAAGGTAAATAAGATACCTCTTTAGGTCTAATACTACAAATAAAATATATTGCGTCTTAATGTGTTCTTATAAATCTATAATAGTCACATCTACTTTAGTTGTACTATAGATAGTAAGCTTGCCTCTATTTACTTCTTCTGCTAATAAGCTAGGTAAAGAATTAATAGTTAAGTCTTGTTTCTTTGCTAATATAGCAGATATAAGATTTAGTTATAAGCCTCTGTTAACTATAGCTTCTATAAGCTTTAATGCCTTAACAATACTCCTTATAGTTAAAAGCTGTACTAGTTTAAGTAAGATTACCTCACGTAACGTGCCTAAGTTCTTGTTCTTCTAGTAGAGAGCGATGTAGGCGGCAAGGTAGGACTTAAGTTCCTCCGCCCCTAGTCTTTTCTTAACTTAGGTGCAGTAGCGCTGTCTGCTGTCTTTTCTAGCTTACTTAGCTTATAGTAGTTAAACTTGTAATATCTAAGTTCCCCGCACTTATAATACTGTAAAGTGCGTTTTTTAGTGCTTTTCTTGCCTAGTTTACCCCGCTTTAAGCTATAATAGCCTATTCTTACTTACTTAGTATTTTTTAAGGTTTTTTATACATTTTTTAACTTTTTCTAGTTTTATAGTGCTTTTGTTCTCTCTTTTTTAGAGTGTTATAGTTTAAATTCTACTCCTTAAGCTTTTTACTAGTAAATAAAGTTTGCGTATTTTTTTACTTACAGCAATATTGCCTATTGCTTTACTAAGAGCTAAAAAAGACTTTTTATAGTATTTTTACGCAATGCTGCTGTATATTCTAGGACTTAGACATCTAGTGTGCGATCTAAGCCTAATTCTTCCTAGAATAGTCTTATGTAGTCTAGCAAGTCTGTAGGATTCTGCTTTAAGAGTTAATATTCTTGTTTTAGACAATTATAGGCCTATTATTTGCGTTCTTAAGGTAATCCTAAAGAATTTAACATAACTTTTTTTAGATTAGCCTATTTTAGTATCTAAACTAGCAACTTCTATTTCTCTGTAGTTTAATGTACGTGCTATAGCGTTTCTATTAGTTCTAAGATATATATTATTCTAAATTTAATTTTTTAAGTTTGATTTGTAAAACTTTGTAGTGCGCAAAGGAAATATAATTTGTAATCCTTTTCTTATTAGTTGTATTGCGTACGGCTAGCCTTTAAGAACACATATAGTGGTTCTAGACGTAGAAGGCTAGATAATAAAGTTAAGTTAGTTTATTTGCTTAAAACTATGTCCTTAGAATTTTTATTAAGTGCGCTTAAGTCTTTTAAGGTCACTTTATTGTATATTTCTTTAAGTTTAGCTAACTTGTGTTGTTTTAGTTGTTCCTCTTTCTATGCGCGCAATCGTGCTAGTTCTTAGTCTAGGGTAGCCTCTTCTAGGCTATCCTAGCCTTCCCTAGGTGTGTATAGACGTTGTGGCGTGATTAAGAATTAAGATGTATTAGTTTCTTTATCTTTATCTATCTTTTAGTTAGTAGGTGCCTAGTCTTGTTCCTCTTTAAAAATAAGTGCTAGTTCTAACAATCTTGTCCTTTAGGTTCTTAAGTTAGATAATCCCTCCCTGTTGTTAGCAAGAGTACAGGCGCGGCTATTTACACGCGTAGATTAATCACTTATTGTATAGCATAAGCGTATCTAAAGAAGATTAATTTAAATGTAAGGCTTAATATTAAAGAGAAATACAAGATGCTAGAGATAGAGGGATAATAGTATATTGCCTGTGTATTAGAGACGAATTGATATCGTCCGGACTACGATATCGTATCTCTACTTATACTAGGGTAATCTAAGGTTATATGACCTATTCGGACCTAACCTGGCCTTGTCTAACCTCAGCCGTGCTGAACTGGTCCGGGCTGGCCTGACAAGATGTCCGACCCTGACAATTTGGAGAATATAAAATTATTTTATTTATAAATTAATTTTTAAGATATAATTAGATTAAACTATGTTTGAAAAGTAAGAACATAACAGTATTCTAACACTAGTAAGACTTATATAATTCTGCATAATACTCATAAGTGCCACTAACTCTATAGTAGAATTTTAACAAGTAATAAAAAAAATTCTAAGATACTACTAGCCTAATGCTAGGCTATTTAATAACAACATTACGTGCAGAGGACTGAAAACTAATTATAGTCAGAAAAAATCAATACAAGAGGTACAACGTTATATCCTTAAGCATGTTATATAATTAGACAAAGTTCTAGCTAATATAAAATAAGCTAAAAGTACTATGTTAAAAAAAAGTATTACTTTCTTATAGAAATACTTAAGGTAGTAGGCTATAAAGTAGGTTCTTAAGGTTGCTACCCTAATTCAAAAAAAGTTAAAAAGATTATAAACTAGCTACTATGCATTAATAAAGAAGAAGTGCAATTATTTATAAATAGATGCTTCTATGATTATATATAGAGAAAGAGCTTTACTAAGACTTCTAAACCTTTATTTATACTCTTGCAAGACAATACTCCTTTTAAATAAAAAGATAAATAAAACTCAGCAATGTGTACGCTAAAATAAGCTATACATAATCTACCTACACTTGCAAACCTAGACTACACTAACCCTAAAAACTATATAGTATTCTTAATAACTAATGCTAGTTAAGACAGTGCAGGAGCGTGTATAAAGCAACTTGAAAAATATAATTAATAATACCTAGTACAGTTTGAAAGCACACAATAGTTAATAGAGTAAAGTAGTAGCACACTACTAAGTTAAAATACTAAGCTATACTATAGGCTCTTAAGAAGTTTTAAACTTATCTTTATAGTACTTTTTTACTATAAAAACTAACGCTGCAACTCTAATTACCTAACTAAATTTTTTAAAAACTAATAATCTCAAATTACTTATGAACAAGTAAATATTAATAATCCATCTATAAGACTTTAACGTTAAGTATATACAAGAGAAAAAGAATATTGTTGTAGATGCATTATCTAAGTATCTAAAAGCTAACAATTAAGAACTACCTTTAGAACCTAAGGAGGACCTGGAAGAGTTTATTAACTATATAATTCGAAATATAAATGCACTAGTACTAGTAGGACAAGCTAGAATACTTTATTAGGAGTTCTTTAAGGAATTAAAGCAATATGCTTAGTTTCTAGTTAACCTTAGGACCTTTAAGGGCATAGAACTATAAGAACTATAAGTACAGAAAAAATAAGCATTAAACTTCTTTATACATGATGGTATACTCTTTAAAAAGACATCTAGAAACATTGCAATAGAATAAGTTGTAAATAATACTGACTTAAAAACAGCTGCAGTATAGAATATATACATCTAGATTAGACATAGAGAAGTTAACGCAGTATACTTTATACTTACGCAGCAATACTAGTACAAGAGAATATATAAGCACGTGCAGAAAAGACTAGCGACCTATCTAGACTGTTATTAGCAATCCCCTAAGAGAATGGTTAATATACTTACTATTACTTATAGTTTTGCTATTTAGGAGACTATTGCATTTAATATAGTATACATGCCTTAATATTTTAATAAGAAGTTCTTAGTAATTGCAAGAGACTACCTAAGTAGTAAGCTAAAGGCTAAAGCACTCTTTAACAACCAGTTTAAGACTATTACAAAGTTTATATAACGTGGTTCACAACTGAGCGCCCCACCTAAGTAAGCGCCCCACCAAACACCAGCGCAGCGCACCCGCAGCGACGCAGCACAACACTACAACACATTACTATACTATACGCAATACTATAAAATTATTTAGAAGCGTCGCTATTATCTACATCCTCTATTTCTGCCTTACAGGTGCGGGAGTTGTGCCTAGTATCGCTGCAACGGCCGCAGCGCCTCTCTGCGCGCACCCTCTTCGCAGGCGTCTTGCCGTCCTTATGCCTACTACCCTCTTTTTTAGCAATTAAGTTAGATACCTTACTAATAGTTAGAGTCTCCTCTGCGCGTACGTACTGCCTTTTGCGAGTCTTGCGCTTTGTAAGTGTGTTAACAGCGTCTTAAAGGCAGCTTACTTCCTCTTGCATTAATACTATATTATAAGCTATTTGCTAAGTGCCTTTACTTAGCTGCTTAACCTGCTTATCTAATAAGCTTGCTAGTAACCCTTAGTAATTTTAAATGCGATTTTGAATTAGCGTAGATTGCGCCTTTATCTCGCGGGCGTTGCGCGGTGTTTGCGCCTCCTAGGCAACAGTGCCTAGTGCAGGTAGTGTTAGCGTACGCAGCTGCATATCTAGCTTTAATAGCACAGCCTCTAAGTTATATAAGACTAGCCTAGCACCTTAAAACCCTTCGCGAACGTTCTTTAGTGTAAACGTCTTCTTATAAGCTGCTTTAAAGGCTAGTAGGAAGGTTTTTTTGTTAATATAGTAGATGCGGCTGCGTGCTAAGAGCAAGATTCTATTACTATAGTAGAGCTTTAATAGCGAGTAGGGGACGACGTTAAGAGGCTGTAGAAGGTGCGATAAGTAAGATAGCATATAGAGAGTAATAATATTGTTCTTCTTGCAGTAATTTTAGAATTCTACTAAGTAGTAGGTTTTATAGCTATTAATAATAAGCAGCTTATACGCCCTAGTAGAAGACGCTTTTGTATAAGCATTAAAGTGCTTAAGCTACGTAAGTGCGCAGTTGTTACTAATCTAGCTAGTAGAAGAGATAGTGATAATCTAATTGCGAGGTAGATTAGCAAACAAGGAGGTAATAAGGACTTTTTCTACAAAGATAAGGAAGAGCGGAATAACGCGCCTTGTCGCAGAGACGCCTTGTACTAAAGTCACCCACTCGCGATTACTAGGCTGTAGTTTCTTCTGTTTCCTAGGTTTCTCTAAGCCTGTAATAACTAACTGTAATAAAATCTTGCCTATTATAAAGCTAGACTTATTAAAGTTCTAGGTGTCTTTATCCGCAATACTATATTTTGCCCTTATTAATTAAACTAAGCTAAACTAAGGCTAGATAACTGCTAGGTCTTCGCAGGCGGCTTGCTGGCGATTATACAGACAGCTCTATTATGTTCGCGCTTTAGGTGTACGCTTAATAAAGTTATTAACCTAGTTCTTGCCTGTAAGGTTTCTACTACGCTCTTTTAGCAGTTTATTAGCCATATCTCGTACGTGTGCCTTTAAGAGCAGCAAACTATGTAGACTCTCTTTAAGTATATGCTGTACAATTGTCTTCTCCTCTAGCTTTGTAAGGCGCTTTGATTTTAGCTCGCAGTCGCGTTGAGGGCGCTTCCCGTTACGGCGCCGCTGTATTGTCCTTTGGGGAACGCTGTAGATTGCCTTAGCGCGTCGTAGGCTTTTTACTTAGTTGCTTTGAACATTAGAGATAGCAATCTGTACGTCGCCTTTAGTATAGAGTCTTAGAGCTTAGTGTTGTTGTGACATTGCGTGTTGTTGCTGCGGGTGCGCTGCGCTGGTGTTTGGTGGGGCGCTCACTTGGGTGGGGCGCTCACTTGTGAACCACGTTATAAAAATATTAAATATTAATAGAGCACAGCGCGCAAACTTGTAGTAAACAAAGAACTTAGTTTTGCAAAGGCAGTTACACATCTATTAAAGACGTACGAAATTAACTAAGTCTAATTATTAAAGCACAGCTCTTAAGCTATGAGAGAAAAAAAATTATAAACTAATTATTAACGCTTTTGTAAAGCTACTAAGACTTTAAGTTAAAAACTTGTTTATTGTTCTTTTCACAGATAAAATCTTTATATAAAAGTAGACTGGGTATTTACCTTACTAGCTAGTTATAGAGAAGAATCCATTACTTCCTATTAAGCTTACACTACTTATATAACAAACGCTTTTGTTTAGAGAAGTAAAAGACTATATATAGTTACTTACTATATAGACTATACAGCTAGATTTTAAAGACTAATTTACTAAAAATGCAGTTGCTTATACAAATTATATAAAAGCTGCTAAGAAGAAATACTGAAACGACACTAAGGAAATACAACGT
Source organism: Alternaria gansuensis (assembly GCA_009289805.1). NCBI lineage: Eukaryota > Fungi > Ascomycota > Dothideomycetes > Pleosporales > Pleosporaceae > Alternaria > Alternaria gansuensis. Next base: position 24,454 of record WBOK01000364.1, on the reverse strand, counting down.
AAAGACATAAAGCTAGGAGATTAAGTTCTTCTTTAGAATTTAGTTTAAGAAATTAATATGTTTTAAAATTATAAACGAGATATAAGGTAGTTAGGAGTATAATAAGCTTATAACGCTAAGCTTAAAAGAGGGATTTACCGCCTTAAAGATCTTAACAGTACGTGCTTTTTATACACAAAACCTAGTTAGTAATTAAAGCCTTTTTAACAAAGGCTTGTGCAGAACATTGTAGAAAAGGATTAAAGTAATATAAAGTAATAAAACCCTAATTATTAGAGGTGAACTTGCTCTACAGTAAACATTCCTATCTTGCTAGACTTACTTAAGCCGCCTATTAAACCGCAAACGCATTTACTTTTTATAATAAAAGATAACTTCTATCTCTAAGTAGTAATTACTAAGCGTCTTATAGAGGAAAGCGCCGTGTATATAGCTAAGACTTTAGAAGCTTAGACTTAGACTTTAACACTACTATAGCTAGCAACTAATAGGCTACTAAACAGCATATATTCTTAAAAAGAGAAGGAGTTACTATACTATGTCTACTTTGACCTTTAGCTACTTTCTTACAGATTTCTTATATGAAATGCAGGTATTAGCTGTTTATCTTATAAATTTTCGGTATACTAAGAGCACCTGGATTTTGTAAATCTGTTACACTATAATACGCGACACTGCGCTTATGTTTTAACAAATGCTCTTTTCCAAGCTTTTTTAGTAATTAAACGCAATTTTAATAGTCTTATGCGTTTTAAGCTAGTTGCCTTGAAGACACAAGCTCTTTAAGTAGACTATTACTTTTTTTCTTTTTACTTTAGCTGATCTTAAGCTTTATACACTGCAATCGAAAAAGCTAGCTTACTTAGTTAATTACAACTAATGACTTTTAAAGTAGTAACCTTTTCCAGTTCTATATTAATAAGACATATATAGAAAGTAGTAAGCACTAGCGTATTGCGCTAAGAACTAGTAACAGAAGCTATAACTACTACAGCACTACGAGAGCTGCATAACTTAGTAGAAGCTAATATACAAGCGTCCTTGTTTAGCAGAAGCAATAGCAATAATAATATTAACTAAGAATAAGTGCCTTCTTTACGTGAAGGCCTTTTTAGATTGGGATATTGAAAACAAGCTAAAAGGCAATATTAACTTAATAACTCCTGTAGCTACCTTAGGATTACGCACTTAGAAGCGCACTACTATAATTAATTCTTTACCTGTCTTTTACAGATTGGCCTATAACTACTAGACTTCTTAATCCTAAAACAGTAAGCTATCCTTTCAGTGCGGATAGTACCCTACCTAGGCCGCGAGTACAAAGGACCCTAGATTTTGGCAAGGTACCTCTCAGCAATACAAATAATATTGTACTATAACGTACTAAGCTTAGTAATCTTAGGTTACTAGTAGCACTACAAAAACTTAAAAGAGACCTACTACACTATTAGGATAAAGATAAGCAAGAGCCGCTAACAATAATCAATTGTTAGTGCTATACTACAGACGGCACAACACGTTCTACAGTTCTTAACACTATTACTAGCCTTAACCTTAAGCTTAGCATTGCGCGAAACTAGTTTAGAAGATACATTATCTTATATAGCGACAGTATTAGCGCCAATCTCCTAGCTCTTAAAGAGTTTTAACAAGGTCGTACAACAAGACGCGTATTAGCGTAGTGCTAAGGCGCAGCATAGCATATAGAGCAGCCGTCGTTACTAGAATAACACAAACAACGCTTTCTAAAATAAGTACAACTTCCTTAGCCTAAATATTTTTTCTTTGATAAAACAAACAGCCTACAAAACTTTAAGAAAATTATTGCTTGTGCACAACAAGCTATTATTAGCCTACTTGTTAATACTTGTTTACTAGCAACAGCTATTGTTAATTGTAGCACTTATAGCGTTGCTTATATTAGGAAAGCTACTAACTATGGCATTAGCGTATTTACTAAACCTAACCATCTAATAAATAAATTGCGTTACAACAAACTAATAGATGTTTATAGTAAAAAGTATTTTACGCTAGGCTACAGATACTTTGTTGTTAGAAATCTAGAGTAAGACAAAATTAACTAAAACATTCCCTAGTCTACTATATTTAAGGACTATGCACACAGCTTTAGAACACTTAATCTCTAGCGTTTTTTCTCTAGCAAGCTTACTAAGCAAATTACTACAGAGAGGTGACAACAAGAAAAACGAATAAAAAAAGTTATAGTTTTCAATTGCTAATAACTAATTTGCAAGAGAAGCTAGTCTGAAAAAAGTTAGTGATTTGAAAAGCCAAGAACTTCCCTCTTAAAGCTAGGCTACTTAGTAATTATATTAGTGAGCACTAGTACGCACGCTAATTAACTTGAAAGCAGAGAAAGAAAAACAGTAAAATAGAACTTATTGTTTCTAATTAGTGAGCGGTTCAAAATTTCTAAAAATTGATTAAGTATAATTAGATGATGTAAGTAATATGTAAAATAATTTTAAGCTATAGTTTCTTACTCTGATAAAGTTTAATAAGCAACTTAAAATTAAAGAGGATGCTTAGGTGAGCAATTAGTCTAAAATAGATTGCTAATCCTTTCTTTTATAGTTTTCACGTTTTATTCCTGATTTTATTTTTTTAAATTATTACTACAATGTCTCCTCAACTTTCGAAGTTAGAAGAAAACGTTTAGATCTTATTTACACAAAACCTATCACTCTTCTCTCTTATTACTATACTGAAAAAGCCTTCTAGTAGTATTTATAATACTATTCAACGTATTAGAAAGAAAAACAACAATCTTTTAACTACTTTTACGCCTACTATAGGCTGCCCTACAAAGATTACAGAAAGAGTAACACGAGCTGTTAATAGAGACTTAACAAGAAGTCTATAAATAACAAATGAGCGTATATTAGAGGAAAATAGTTTAAATCTTTCTACTAGAAGCCTACAAAGCTTACTAGAAGAGGAGAATTACTTTGTTAATACTTCCAAGAAAAACAGCTTTTAAATAGAAAAAAAGCTGAAGATTGTTTTATATACGCTAAGGAGAGGCTTACTAATATGAAAAATATAAACTTTAATAAACTTGTATTTTCTTACAAGTCAGCTATTGAGCGTGGGCATGGTGCTAGGACAGAATATTGCCGAAAACTTCGAAATCATAGTCTTGGCGAGGAATGTGTCTCTACAACTAACAGAAGTAAGTTTAAAAATATTTTAGATTGCTTTAGAATTACTTTACTATAAAAAGTATATTTCTAGTATTTTCAATAATTTTTAGAAAGCTTACTTATTAATTTATAGGCAAAGATATTTCTATCTAAATTTGATGTGCAACTTAAACAGAAGGAAGATTAAAATTAGTAGTTATAAGAGCGCATAAAACAACTACATCCTTTTGGAAAAGAAACTTTCTTAGTAACATTCTAATACTAGTAGTAAAACCTACAATTAAAAAAAGGTAAGTTGACTATATTGCTTTTTCTTATTTTAATTGCTATAACTTTATATTTTATTAGTATATTTAATTTCTTTTTAAACACTTTTAAAAGCTTTACTAACTAATATATAAGGTAGAAGTTTAAGCAGGATAATGCCAAGATTTATAAAACCCTAGGGGTTTTATCTTAGTTTTCAAGAAATAAGGTAGCTCTTTTTAAGCACCCTCCTTATAGTCCGGATTGAAATCCTATTAAAAACGTTTAGGCCTTGTTAAAAAACGCTTGAATTTGAAGGCCCCCTTCCTTATTAGGCGTAGGTAATAACAAGAAAAGTATAGCAAAGTTTATGAAGGCTATATTTAAAGAGTGGGATCTAATACCTAAATAAGCAATATGTTACAAGTAACAGAAAGGATTCTCTCCTTGACATAGAAGGCAGGTTGAGGGTTAACCACACACACACTAGAAGGTAATGATCCGCGCAGGGCGCAGGGATCACGTAATTAGCATCCTACTAAGACAGGACCTCAAGGAGGCTACTGCTTAAAGGTAGACTAACGCCCTCCCTAACCTCCCTCTTAGATAGGAGGCATAGGAGGACATAGGACAAAGGCAATAAGTATAAGAATGTATTAAATTCTATTATTACACTTGTTGTAGTTAACTTAAATAGTTTATTTTTTACATAAATTGTTAACTTGTAATTTTTTTTTTATAAAATTAGTATTATTTACTTTTAGTTAATATTAATAACTTTTTTTTACTTAAAATTACTTCTTTAATACCTTCTAGTCTACTATATATAGTAGCCTTGCCTTAATTTAAACTAAGTCTAAATAAGTGTAGACTAACCTTATATAACACTTTAACTACTAGGAACTTCAGTAAATAATTTAACTAATAAGTTACTTAATTAAAATTTATAATAGTATTTTAAGAGATTACTTAAAATAATATAGCTTAGAGTCTTAGACCTTCTGCGCTAAGTTAACTAATATTAGTAAATAATAAAATACTTAACATATTAATCTCTAATACTAAAGACAAATCTAGTGCTTAAAAGATTAGAAATCTTAGGCAACAGGCCTATATTTAAACATAGCAAGTAGCTTCTATAAGAAATATCATTAATTAGCTTTTAAGTTAGCTAATAGCTACCTTAAATAAACAACTTATTACTATAAAAAAACTTAAAATAGAACTACTTGAAAAGTATAAAAAGGAACCGAAGAAACTACAAATATTTTTTACTTATACTTATTTATACTACAAGTATAACAAAGTCTCTACTAATTAAAAAAACATCTTAAAAGCAAGTATATATATAAAAAACAAAGCTTTTAACTAAATATAACTTTATAGAAGTAACTACCTGCTTAATGCAGAACAGAAAGAAATTAAGGCTAAGATATAGGCCTTGTTTATAAGCTAGATATAGTTTAAATAAGAAATAGAACGCATCTTAAAAAAGTAGACGCTAAGAACTAGGCTAAGAAGAAGATTACTCGCCTAATATAGACTACGTCAGTATTAGCATACACAGCGGAATTTAAGCAGCTATAAGTATAAATTAATTAGAATAATAAAGCACTTTAAATAGTATTTAAAGCAAGCTTAAAAGAAGATATTAAAGATAGCCTTATATACTATAATAAGCCTAACACACTATATATACTAGTTAAGCTAGCTACGCGCATTAACAATAAGCTCTAGAAACAACATAATTAAAAGAAATACTTTTAACTTAGCCTAGCTAATACAAAAAGGTAACATAGCAGGTATAATAAGAATAGCAATGCTATTATAACTAGTAAGGTACAAGAGAAGGCTAAAGATAAAAATACTTAAGAGAGAAGGCAGAATAGCTTTTAAAATAAGAACGCTAGAAGCGTTATAACAACAAGGCATATTTTTAATATATTAAAGTTAGACACTTTGCCTAAGACTACAAGGAAAAACAACTTAAATAGGTAGCTATTGATATTAAAATAATTAAATAAGGAACGCTATACCTAGTTTAGATAAAAATAAATAATAACTTAAGTAACTCTGACCTCTATAAGAAGGCACGCTTAATAAACAGCTATAAGATTGTGCTATAATAAAAACAAGATAATAAAGTTCTTACTCTAAGTAAACTTAAGCTAATAAATTAGAAGGTTAAGAACAAAGTTATATTAGAATAATTAGCTAACAACTAATGTTAGGTATATAGAGCAACAACGCACTACGCTAATAAATGTATAGTTTAAGAAAAAATTATAATTACTAGCAAGGACGCTAAGGAGGTTATATATTAGGTAATACACTAATAACTTTACCTTAATAATCTAGTAGCTAAGGTTAAAGACTAAAAAGCTAAAAAAGTAAAAAGTACTAAAGAGGACAAAGAGTTATGTTAGTATAACTACAAGCTTAATTGTAAGTTTTAAAAAAGAATAAGAAGAAATGTAGGGCAGACTAAGACTAGTACTACTACTTAAACTTATAGGCAGATAAATGCCTAGCAGACAAGTGTTACTTTTATAAACTTAAAAAAGTAGAGATCTACTACTAACTCCTATAAACACAATATAAGGATAAATGTAAATACTATTAGTAGCAACTTGAGGAAGTACATTAGGGAAATAACTACTACTATGCTACTTTATTATTAAATATTTGTAAAGCAGCGGACTACTTAATTTATAAAGCTAAGAACCTAGAGCTCAAGAGATAAGCTCTAAAGCAAAAGATACTTTACTAAAACCTTTATTAGAGCTTTTATTACAACAATATTTACTTAATACACTATATTACTCAGTATAGTGTAGGCTACTTTTCTAGGAAAAGAAAAAGTAAGTAGGCAAAAAACTAGAATGCTGCTAAAGATAAGGTTACACTGGTAAAAGCGTACTTAAGACAACCTTAAAAAAGGTGTAGAATACTAATAGTTAGGTAAAGTAGTTACTTATAACTGTATTTATACAAAGTTAGGACATACAGGCGCTTATAAACAGTAGGGCTGCATAAATAATAATTTTTTTATATGTAGTAAAGAAATAAAATATATTGCAATAGGTTAAGAGAAAACTAACTCTAATAATACTAGCTAATAAGATACTTATAAAATATAGAGACAGCATAATATAGTTCGAGACTAAATTAATAATACTACAGATAGCAGGCATAAAGTGCTAGATAAATTTTAATATTATAGATCTAAGAAGATTAGATATGTTAATTAGTTATAATTAGCTAAATATATATAACCCCGCTATTAACTAGCAAAGGAAGCTAATACTTAAAAGAGAACTTATATATAAAGTTGCAAGAGTACGAAAAAAGATATGCTTAGCAAATTAAAGCTTAACTTAGAATAAGAAATTTGGTAAAATTTTACTATATAAAATTAAAAGAATCTATACAAAAGACTTTTAAAAAATAAGAGTTATTTAAATAAAGTAAGTTATAACGACAAAAACAAAACTTTTATTAATAGAAATACTAAGAAAGTATTATACTAACAAGTTTAGGTAACTCTTTAAAGGAAAAAAGGCTATAGAGCTAGCAGACTATTAAGATTAAAATTATAAGATTATTTTAAATAATAGAGCTAAGCTAAGCCTAAGACTAATATACCTAATATTGCCTAAGCACGATTCTAAGCTTGAAGACTATATCTAGAAGAATTTAAAGAAGAGATTTATGAAACTAAGATTAGGCCTAATAGCTTTACCTATCTTATTTATAAAAAAGCTTAATAGGAAGTAGCAACTGTGTGTTAACTTTAGAAGATTAAATAGCATAACGCAAAAAAACTAATATTTCTTACTACTAATAATAAAGCTTATAAGTTAACTCTAGGGAGCTAAGTAGTTTACGAAATTAAACGTTTAGAAAGGATTTTACTAAATTAAAATTAAAGAAGGTTATAAGTAGAAAATAGTGTTTCAAATAAAGTATAAACTGTTTAAATATATAGTTATGCCTTTTAGATTAATAAACACACTAGTAACCTTTGAATTAGTATTAATAACGCACTTTATAAATACTTTGAAATTTTTGTTACAGCGTACCAAAACAATATACTAGTATACTCTAGAGGAATACTTGGAGAATATGTAGAGCATGTTAGGAAAAGTGCTAAGAAAGCTTAGGATTTACAAGCTATACTTATAGCTTAGAAAGTGCAAATTCTATATTAAGGAGACAAAATTCTTAGGTTTTTCTCTCATAATAAAACTTAAACACTAAACAACTAAGTAGAAAACTAAATAAATTCTTAGTAAGACTATAAAAATTCTTAAAAGAAATAAGCAACATAAACTATAAACTCTAATTGCTACTAAGTATACGCGTTTACTCTGTCTTTTACAAAAAACTTCTAGAAAAAGCACTTTTAGATACTAAGCTAGCTACTAATATAAAGCTTAAAGACAACAAGTATAAGGTTAATAAAATTAAAGACTTACAGATAATTAGTTATTAGTAAAAATCCTTAGTTAAGTAGTAAAAATAGCTAGAAAGCTAGAATACTTAAGAACTAAAAGAAAATTTAACAAACTATAAGTTATAAGTACTTAAGTACTATTAAAATTGCTTAAAGTAGAATGAACTAGGTCCTTAAAAGAAAAAAAGTAATTAGAAAAAGAATTAAAGAAAGGATTAGCTTAAAACTAGCCTAAGTTAGTTAATAATCTAAGTAGTAATAGTTTAGTTGTTAGAACGTCTGTACTAAGAGTAAAGTTTCTTTTAGCTTGCTTTTTTATATAATTCTAGAGACTTAAGATTACGTAATAATAGTTAGTATAAAAGCGCTCTAAAGCCTTAGTCTTAGCAACCTCTAGGTAAAGCTAAGCAACCTCTGCTTTAGCATAAAGAAGCGCTAGCTCCTTTTTATACTTTTTAGCCTCTACCTTCTTTTACTTTTTTTTTAAAACAAAAAGACTACACTCTGCCTTTCTAAAAATATTACTAGCAAAACAACTAGTTGCAGTATCTATAAAGTAATAAAAATTCTTCTTCTTATAGTGCTGATAATAAAACGTTATCTTTTTCCTCTACTAATAAATATAATTAGCCTAGGCCTAACGCTATTAAGTTAAGTTAGTTAAACAAACATAATAGGGCAATAAAACTTTAAGCATAGTTAAAAGGCGTAAAAAAAAAAGCATATAATATAATAAGCGTACTAAAACCTTATATGTAGCTAGCAATTTAAAACGCAGCGCAGGAAAATAATGATTTAAAGTATAAAGACAATACACCTAAGAAGAGAGATCATATTACAAGTAATAGAAAAAATTCTCTCTTTAATATAAAAGCTAGATTAAGAGTTAACTACATATACGCTAGAAAGTAATAATCTGCGCAAGGCGCAGGGATTACGTAATTAGCATTCTACTAAGACAGGACCTCTAGGAGGCCACTACTTAAAGAGAGGCTAACGCCCTCCTTAACCTCCCTCTTAGATAGGAGGCACAGGAGGATACAGAATAAAGGTAATAAGTATAAGAATATGTTAGATCTAAGTATTACACTTGTTATAGTTAACTTAAATAGTTTATTTTTTACACAGATTGTTAACAAGTTATTTTATCTTTTATAAAATTAGTATTGTTTACTTTTAGTTAACATTGATAGCTTTTTTCTACTTAAAATTACTCCTACAATACCTCACGGACTACTGCATACATTAGCCTCGCCCTAACACAGACCGAGTCTAGATAAGTGTAGATCAACCCCGTGTAACACAATAGATAACTGTATTTTATCTTTACTTAGGCGTTATTAAGACGTAAAAGAAGCTAAAGGTTGGTACAGTAAGCATTAGTAATCAATATTAGCTTTTATATCTTTTAAAAAAAACAAAAAAAAAACACTTTTCTTTATAACTTTCTATGTAATAATTCCAAAAATACTTAACTAATATATATTAACAACTCAACTATTAATTTAACATTAAAAACTTGTAGCTATTTTAACACTGTCAATTAAATGATATTATTGATTAAAATTGTCGTTTTTTGAGTACTCAGTCGCACTGCAATAAATCGCTAATAAGATGCTGACTAATCTGCTTCCTAAGTAGCCTAACTCTAAGAGAAAGTTCTTGGCTTTTCAAATCACTAACTTATTTTAGACTAGCTTATCTTGTAGATTAGTTATTAGCAATTGAAAACTATAACTTTTTTCATTCGTTTTTCTTTTTGTCACCCCTCTGTAAAAAGCTTCTTGAAATTTATTAAGAGATTCACGATAGAACAGGTTTTTCCTAATCTTAAGCAGTTTTAGACACTACTACAACTAGTAAATAATAAGCAATAGAATAGCTAATATTCTTAGAAAAGGAAAAAGATACTATACTATGTCTGCTTTTACCTTAAGCTGTTTATTTACTAATTTCCTTTGTAAAATTAGGTATAGGCCGCCTACCCTACAAATTTTAGGTGTGTAGTAAGTACCTAAATTTTGTAGACTTATAATACCTCACCACTACACTAATACTACACCTCATTCCCCGCATTTGCAACGCAGCAGCTGATAATAGTAACTATTTTTATCACAAAACTTACTTATTTTAGTGTAGTATAAACCTTGTTTACCTTTACTTTTAGTTGCCTACTAGCAGAATACTGCTACTACATATAAACTTAAACTACAACTCTACTAACTATCTAACTCTCTTTCTACCCTAATCTTACTACGTTTCTATCTATGTATTAACTTTTAAAGACAATAATTACAGTTATATTTTCTTTCTCCTAGTCGAATAGAGGCTAAAAACAATACACACACTACTAACTATCCTACTTAAGTAATATTTTAGCCTTTGTTAGATAAGGCTTGAGGCGGGCAGCTATAGTAGCAACTACCCTAAACACTAAAACTTTTAAAGGTCTTTAGAGACCTAGAAGTTGATACTAAAAAGAAAGACTATATGGCAGACTATACCTCCAAGGTTATCTAGCACTAAAATAAAGTACTAAAGCTTATAAAACTTAGTAATAGTATTAGAGTTACTAGTATCTAGACTTTAGTAGACAAGATCCATTTAAACACTCTAAGGTAATAGTATATGATTATAAACTAGTATTTCAACAGCGCTTTATACTAATTTAACTTAATTTTTAAAGTTATCCTAGAAGTAAGTAACTTTTGTGCTTAGCTCCTGGGGCTAATAAACAAATATAGTAGTGTTGAAGGCTTCTAGAAATACTATTCTATTATTAGTGCAGCATTCTTGTTATAAAATAAAAAAGGTTAAGAACTAGGCAGTGCTATTTTAGTAGGAAAGAAGCTAGCTTTTAAACTTATGTAAAAATGAGTTAGTATACATATACCTTACACGCTACTTAACTACTGAAGACTATTAAATATAGCCTTTATGCTAAGGCGTATAAATTTTAAGAACGCTGCTTATCTCTTTAATACTGCAGCAGTACACTAGATTAACTTGAAGAATGAAAGTAAAAAACGTTATATACTATTAGCTAACTAGGCAATTGTAAAGCTGCTATACAAAGATATTGATATGTTTATAGTATAAAACAGCCTTGAAAATCAGGAACTGCCTTTAAATATTAATACATAAGAAGTAAGAAAACAGCTTGACAAAACTATAGTAGCAAAGGTTAAGAAGAATAATATAATTTACAGCGCCCTGAAGCTACGCCCTAACGCTAGAGCTAAAGATAACAAGTAGAAATATAATTTTTTCTATGCTTTCTAGCAAATTTTTTCTTAATAGATAGCTAAATTTAAAAACTTTAAAACTAGCTAGCATTACTTTATATAAGACACTTTAAGTAATGTTGTGAGGGTGTTGGAGTGTATGAAGACATACTGCTACGAGGGCAAGAGATTACTAGTGGCTAGATTATACAAGAACGAGGTTGGTAAGATAATAATCTTATTGCGGGTTGAGTATACAGACTATTGGTAGAAGAGGAAGCCCATTCCCTAGTACAGTACAGGAGCTCAGCTGTCAAGAGCACAAATAATAAAAATAGTGTCCCCTTTCTGTAAGATACAGGAGAGGCTATATACCTTGAACGCACAGGGTTGAGCACTAACTTAGTGTGCAGTAGGGTATTACCCTGTGCACTAGCACAAACTTCCCCTTCCTGCGAGCTTAGCTCTATTAAGCTCTACACTCTATAAAAAGAAAAAAAAGGAAAAGCAGCGACACAAAAGAAACAAACAAAGGAAACACTATTTAATTATGTAAAACGCTGCCTAATATTAGCAGATTTTATATCCTTGTAGTAGCTATAGAATTTAGGTGTCTAGAGAGCACCTAGATTTTATAGGCTTAGCAGTTCTCTCTCCACACACCTAATAAGGGCACATCTCTATTATATTACTGTTTTTTACTTCTTTAAGTGTTTACTTTAACAAGCTTCTTAAGCAGCAGGTAAAGTGCTTAGTCTAGGTATAGGTGCAGTTATTGTAGTAGTAGCAGAAGCTTAGGTCTTAAATATTAATTAAAGACAACTATAATAAGGCTGCTAAGTTAAAGTTAAGGGTACTAAAACGTTATTTAAAATTACTGTGTCTAATTAAAAATAAACATGCAGAATACGCTGTATAAAAAAGAGTATAACAAGTTCCTTACTCCTTTAAAAAACTTAGCGCTTATTAGCTTTTAGGCTAAGTTCTTTATAAAGGCGCCAAAGAAAATTAGCTTAAAAGAAATTAGTATTTTATTTATTTTAGTCCTTTGTTGTGTGTAAAGAGTTTTTTCTATTATTAGAAAAGTATAAATAGTTAGGGAAACCTTAAATAGAATTAGCATAACAAGCGTTCTTCTTTAGTTCTTATACTATAGGCTATAGGTTAAGTATTTCTTGTATAACATAGTTATAATGTTGTTTAATATAATTGTTAATTCATTCTTTAGTAGCATTTTATAGTATTTTATTTAGCTTCTTGTAGATAAGGGGATTGTTCTACATGGCTTATTTTACAAAAGCCTTCTAGATCTAGGATTTGTACTTAATATGCACATCTATAGAAAATAGCTAGTTAATTCTTCTAAACTTGTTAGGATAACTAGAAGGAGTGCAAGAAGCTGTAGTAAGGTTGCAGTAAGCCCTGTAAATCTTCTTATAAGTTTTTATAGCAGGCACCTCTATTATACTATCTTAGACTATAACAAACTAGAGAAGTACAGTACGGCAGTTGTAAGTAGTTAGCCCAGTAGATTTATAAGTTAGAAGAGGCAATAAAATTTAAGTTTTTTTTTTTTTGCAGATTTACTTTGTCTATTTAGCGTTAAGAACTACCTTCTGTGCGTTTTCTAGCTAGTTAGTCTTATCTTTCTATTTTCTTATAAGACTATTTAATAATTTAATACCTACATTCTTACACTACTATAGGTACGCTAGTATATACTTATAGAATTCTAGTAGTATCTTTATGCAGTTGTTTGTGTTCTTATTGTTAGATAAGATACTGCTTTAAATTATCTCTGTACTAAGGCTCTCTATTAATACACGCTTAAGATTAAGGTTAATTTGCTTAAGGTATGACTAATTGCTTTTTTTTTAGCAAACTTAGCGTAGTAAAGGTAAGAAATTAGAGTGTGTTCTTTATAAAGTATTGCGTATTGCCACTAGTACTCTAGGTCCGTGTGTACAGCTTGTTAAATAAGCAAGTAGTATATGTTGCGCAACTACCTAAAGTTTAGTTTTCTATCTATGTGTTGTAAATAGAACCTATACATTTTAAAAGTTTTTATAATAAGATTTTTTAAATTGCCACGCTATTGTAGCTATGTATAAGTATTAGTAACAATGCTTCCTGTGCGTTAGAATTCTTTTACCTGTAGTTAAAACTCTATAGTATTAATAATCTTATTTTAAGTAGAGATAGCGTAGAGGTTAAGTTAAGATAGTTAATATTAGTAGCTTAGTAAATCCCTATCTTGCTTAGTTAGGCAATATTTGCTAGTAAAAAGCTTAAAGATAATAGAATTAGATTAGAATTCCTGCTAACAGCTTTGTTCTATATATAGTAAGAGTAGACACTTATTAAGTATATTAGAAGGCATAGCCCTTTTAAATAAACTTATTACACTTATAGCAGTGCGCTTATAAATAAATTTTACTTAATGATATAATAAGTTGTTAGAGTTATACAGTTATCTAATGTTAACTTCTTAATACTATTTCTTAATAACTTTAATACAATTAGGATCTTTAATTAGCTTCTTTGTATAGGCACGCTTAAGTAGCTTAAAGAACGCGAAAGTAGGATTTATACAGTAGTATTCTATTCTAAGAATCTCAGTTTCTTAGTCTATTATATTAGGCTTTTTATCTACGTAGATAGTATTATTAAGCTTAGCGTCCAGTTATGTAGCTGCTTATTAGTATACTACTGTTGCCTTTAAAGCACAAGAGCTTAGTAGAAGTAGTAGAGCAGAAACTAGTTAGCTACTAGTCTTAGCCTTTACCGGTCCTGCCTAAATATTAGTAGCATTATGCCTTTATTATATAATAGTCTTTCTGCTTGCAAGTTTAAATACATTGACTATTATAAAATTATTAGCTTTGCTTTCTGCTAACATTTTAAAGGATTGCCTTACTTGCTTAATTATAATTAATAGACTACAGCTTCTTAGAGTGTAGGTTTTGGATGCTATAAAGTTACTATAGCAATTAATAAATTAAGCTCTAAACAGAGTCCTTTTAAGTTCTACAGCTATTAAAATAAGCACCTTAAATATTAGATGTACCTACACTTCTATTACTTCGTAGTAATCTATGTCTTTAAGACATTGCGTAGAGTACAGCTAATTAGTTTCTAAGTTCTTAGATATAGCTATATACTTAAAAATCTTTTGCTTAAAAGCATAGTAAGAGTTATTATTCTTTTTGTTATCTTTAGCCTTAGTGCTAGGGCGTAGCTTCTGTGTGCTATAGTTTATATTATCTTTTTTAACTCTCGCTACTGCGGCGATCTTGCGCAGGTCCTCTTTTTGCTGTTTATTAATGTCTAGGAGTAGTTCTTTGCTATAAGGACTATTTTGTATAGCAAAAGCATAAATATTCTTATATAGTAGCTTAACTATCGCCTAGTCTGCTAGTAATATATAGCGTTTTTTTTTGTTTTTTAAGTTAAGATAGTGTAGTGCTGCTGTATTAAAGAAGTAAGTAGTATTCTCAAGATCTATGCGTTGTAGTACAAAAGCTATATTTATTAATTCTTAGTAGTTAAGTAATTTGCAGAGTATATAGATGCTAATACATTCTTTAACAAATCCTGTTGCTAGTTTCTTTACTATTAAGACTATATTGCCCAGTTCTTTAGCTCTCCTATCTTGCAATAAAAATGCTGCATTAATAATAGGATAGTGTTTTTATAAACGTTTAACACTACTATATTTGTCTATAAGTCTAGGGAGTTAAGCATAAAAATTACCTATTTTTAGAACAACCTTAAGAATTAGGTCAAATTAGTAAGAAGCGCTATTAAACTATTAGTTTATAATAATGCGCTATTGCTATAGAGCGTTTGAAAGGATCTTATCTACTAAAGTTTAGATGTTAGTAACTTTAATACTGTTGCTAAGTTTTGTAAGCTCTAGTACTTTGTCTTGCTGCTAGACAACTTTAAGGGTGTAGTTTATAATGTAGTCTTCTTTTCTTGTACTTACTTTTAGGCCTTTAAAGACTTTTAATAGACCTAGTATTTAAAGTAGTTACTACTATAGCTGCTTGCCTTAAGCCTTGTCTAACAGAGGCTAAAATATTGCTTAAGTAAGTTAGTTAGTAGTGTATGTATTATTCTTAGCCTCTATTAAACTAAAAGAAGAGATATTGCTGTAATTATTGTCTTTAAAAGTAAATACTTAGGTAGAAAGGTAGTAAGGTTAGTATAAAAGAAGAGTTAATTAGTTAGCAGGGTTGTAGTTTGACTTTAGGTATAGTAGCGGTATACTGCCGGCAGGCAGGTAAAGGTAAAAGTAAACAGAGTCTATATTGCGCTAAAATAAGCAGGTTTTAAAATAGAAATAGTTGTTATAATTAGCTGTTGCTTTGTAAATACAAGAAATTAGGTGTAGTATTAGTGTAGTAGTAAGGTATTACAGGTCTACAAAATCTAAGTGCTTACTACACACCTAGAATCCGTAGAATAGGCGGCCTGTACTTAAGTTTTACATAGAAAATTAGTAAATAAGCGGCTAAAGGTAAAGGCAGACACTAATAGTATAGCATCTCCTCTTCTTTCTAGAAATATAGGCTATTTTATAGCTTATAAGTTGCTAGCTGTAGTATTGCTTAAAACTGCTTAAAATTAGCAAGGGCCTGCTCTAGTCTAGCGTTAATCTTTTAATTAATTACAGGAAGCCTCTTAGTAATCTAATTAGTAATTTTATTAGAAAGAAAATGCTAGAGATTAAGTGTTCTAAAGCGGTGTGTATAGTCCTTGAACGTAGTAGACTAGGGAAGACCTTAGTTAATCTTATCCTGCCCTAGATTTCTAATAATAAAGTATTTCTAGCTTAGTGCAAATTAGTTTAAATTAAAAACTTTTATAAGTTTGTTATAACGTAATATTTCTAGTAGACAGTTGGGTTTAGTAAGTACCTTAATGCATTAGTTAGTCGCTTTGCTAATACAAGCAATGCTATAAGTGCTAGAATTAGTAATGTCTGTTGCTAGTAAACAGGTGTTAATAAGCAGGCTAATAGTAGCTAGTTGTATATAAGTAGTAATTTGCTTAAAGTTTTGTAAGTTGTCTATTTTAGTAAAAAAAAATTAGTTAGGCTAAAGAAGTTGTACTTATTCTAGAAAGCGTTATTTATATTATTTTAGTAACAGTAGCTGCTTTTGTTAAAACTTCTTTAAAAGTAAGGAGGTTAGCGCTAATACTATTACTGTTTGCGAGGTGCTAAAGGTCTAATATTATGTCACGGATGGTTGCGTGCTAGCTGGATCCGCTAAGCTCGCTTATCGTTAGCTTGCCCACCTGCAATTGTGCTTATAAGGGGCTCCTTACCTGCAAGGATACCTATAGGTATTATTGCTTAAAATATACGCACGTTATTATTTTAGAGCTATCTCTTACTATCTTTTGTAGTGTGAAGCAAGTACTATTGCCTAAAGCTACCTCTTACAGAATAATACCTCCTACTGCAGGCTAATAGTCTAGAGATAGCTTCTTTAACGCAATTTAATACTTAAAGTAATTAGAGAAGCTAGAGCTCTGCTATATCTAAACTCTCTAATCCCTCTTAAACCCTATTAAGGCTTGCTACACCTAAAGAGCTTAAAAAGCGCACTTAAGGCGCACCTGCAACGCTTAAGGAGCGTATTAATACTATAGAGAAGTAACGCAATAAACTTTAATTTTTGTAATAATTAGAGGAGTTAGAAAAAAAAGTGGCATAACTAGGAAGAGTTAAATAGAAAGAAATTATAAATATATTAATACTACTAACTACATTATCCCGCGCGTAAAACGTACCTAAAGTAATACCTACTACGCATATACAACGCGCGTTAAAACTTAAAAACTTAGCTAAATACTATAGCATTACTTTTAAAACACATTATAAGTTTACTTACTTTTGCAAAGTAGTATTTTAGCAACTGCTATAAAAATTTAAAAAAGATAATAATAAAGTAATTTAGGCAATGCAGTATCTTAGAGTAGATGCTTAGGAGCTCTAGTATGCTTACTATAAGTGTTCTTTTAAAGTAAAGAAAGAAGTACTAAGTTAGGATTACTTTAAGCAATATATGCTTAACTTACTTTTAAGCTTTATTAACTATAGCCTTAAAGCAGCAACTGCGTATACGCACGCTGTATATAGTAAAAGAACTAGACTCTTTAATTATTTGCAACTTATTTCAATATTCTTAAAAATTAACTTCTAATATATAATAAGGCACAAAGAGTTTAGCACTTATTTATAAAACTAAGGCCTAAACTATAGCGCGCTATTACTAACTACTATTAGATTTTTGCAACAAGAGAGAATTTTATTACGCTTAAATTTACACTTAAACAGAATATGCGCAAAGTACCTATTATGCATAATTAGTATTACTAAAGCACTTTTATAAAGAAAAGAGAAAAACACTTTTTATAGCTACTACACTAAACGCACCTAAGAAGTGTAAAAATAGTAATAATATTACATACTTTAAGTGCTAAAAAAAGAACGCTACGCTAACAAGTGCTAAGGCAGCAACCTTAATAAGGTTCTAGTTAATATAAACTAAATAAGAAAAAGTTAAGCCTTGCTATATACTTAGAGTTAGTAAAGCGCGTGCTAATAAATATTTTACTAGAGATACAGCGCATATGTTACATACGTTTAGTAACTAAAGTAAAAAAAAACTTTAAGTTATTGTAGACTTATAAGTAGATATTAGCTTCATTAATTAGAAAACAGCTGTAAAAATAGATCTAAAACCTATCTAGAATGCAGAACTTCTCTGCCTAGGTTAAATTAAACTTTAAAGGCAGAATATATACGCAGCTTATAAGCTCTAGCTACGCTTAATAAATAATAATAGCGTAAAGCGTATTACAAAGGTTACTGTGTACAAAGTAGACAAAGAAAGCATACTACTACTACTTATTAACCTCTTCTTAAGCTAAAAGAGTATTTATATTAACTGCAGAAGGCAGATGTAGCGTTAAGAATATGCAAGAGCAAATATTAACTTAGTAGCTACTAAAGTATTTTTAAAGAATGCAAAACTTACAAATTTAAAAATTTACCTTCTAGAAGTGTTTTAAAGTAATAGCGCCTGTATTAAGCCTAAGGCATACGTGCTAATTGTATTTATAGCGTAAGTATAGCGTATACTTAATGCGTTATAAAATTATGCTAATATCTTCAATAAAAAAGCTGCTAAACCCTTTTTATAACTAAAAAGCTTAAATTACGTAATTTCTATTTAATAAAAAAAACCCCTCTTATAAGCCTCTTTATACTTTTTTTTTAAGCTTTAAGTGCTCTATAAATATATTAGAAAAGCACTAAGAAAAGGATAAATTTGCTATAGCACTAGCCCTACAGGCGCTCTAATATTATTTATACTCAAGAAAAATAGAACTCTTTACCTTTGCGTAAATTATTAAGGTCTTAACACAATTATAAGAAAAAATTATTGCCCGCTCTCTTTAATTAGAGAGACACTAGACTGTATATTAGGCGTATACTACTACACAACACTAGATCTTAAAGACGCCTACTATTGTTTTAGAAGTAAAGTAGGAGATAAGTAGAAGACTGCTTTTAGAACATAATGTAAATATTTTAAATATCTTGTTATACCTTTTAGGCTTATAAACGCCCTAGTAAGTTTTTAAGCCTACATTAATAAAGCTTTAAAAGAGTACTTAAATTACATTTACGTGGTTTATCTAGATAATATTCTTATCTATACTTATAATAATAATATTGCACTACACTAGCGTACTGTACGCGCTGTACTTAACTTTTTATAAAGAGTAGAGTTATATATAAATTTTAAAAAGTGCATATTTGCTTTAAACATAGTTTATTTCTAAAATTTTATTATTATAAGAAGTAGGATTTGCGTAGATTTAGCGCGCGTTACTACTACTAAGCAATAGCCTACATCTACTACTATTAAAGAGCTGCAGTCTGTTCTAAGATCCAAAAACTTTTATTAGTATTTTATTAAAAACTACGCTATAGAAACAGTACCTCTTACAGATATCTTTAAAGAGAAACAGGCGTTCTACTAAAACAAGGATATATATACTACCTTAATAAGGCTAAAGCAACGCTTTATATATGCGCCTATCTCATGCTACCTTAAAGATACACGTATAATTTGTGTTAAAATAAATACTTTAACTTTTACTATCTTAGGCATATTATCCTAACTTTTTAAATACAAAAATTAGTATCCTATTGTATTTTACTTAGAAAAACTACAAAACGCTAAGCTAAACTATAAAGTATATAACTTTAAGCTTTTAGTTATTATACAAAGTTTTAAAAAAATAGCAATACTACTTAGAAAGCGCTTAACAAACTCTTTAGGTGTAGTTTAACGTCCTTTCTCAGCCTAAGGCTATATAAGACGTGCAGGCCGAGGCCTGCAGGTATCTACGTAGGTTTGTCTTCTAAGTTGAGTTTATAGAGGGGGTTATCTTAATACAGGTAAGGCTCTTAGCCTAAGAGTGAAGGAGGAGGAGGAGGAGGAGGCTATATATAGAGCTTGGTCGCCTAAACAGGCAATTGCATCTAGCTTTTAGTAGTTCCTTTGTACTAAGCTTGTGTACCGACTTTTGTTTTTTAAATAAAGACTATAGTAGCCTTAATACCTAGGTCTGTTTAGAGCAGATATTGCAGAGAGATTGGCTCTATGCAGGAGTCTTAAAGTGTTGCCCTGTTATCTTTATATAGTTAGTATCTAAAACTCTATAGTTGCATAGGCAAACTTTAGAGTCTACTAAATTTCTCTTAAAAAGATAGCTTCTTAGGTAGCAGTGCCCTAGTTTAAGTTGAAAGAAGGCGCTAGATATATCTCTTCTAGTTGTAAGAGTAGGTATCTGCTTTCTTGCTTTCTACTTAAATGTTGCTAAGTAGGTATTTAGATTTTTGCTAATTGCTTTTTCTTGTATGTTTTAAATAGGCTTAACTAATTAGCGCTAGCTAGTTATTTAATTTGCGTGCTAACAACTGCTAGGCTTGTCTTATTTGTTAAGGGGGTTATTTTTGTAGCCTCTTTTACAAGAGAGTCTGCTTTTTTGTTTTCTAGTATATTTTGGTGGCCTAGGACCTCTTGTAGCGTAGAAGAGACGCCTTTTTCTTTAAGTTAAATTGCTGCCTTAATACACTTAATTTGCTACTCTTGGCTAGGGTTATTTAAGGTGCTCTTTAATTAAAATAGAGCTGCCTAGTTGTCTGCGTATATTGTAACGCTTTAGTATTAGTATTTGTCTATAAGGCTGACTGCTTTCTCTAGCCCTAAGGTAATACCTTCTAGTTTACTGTTGTAAACTAGCTAGTTATTTCCTATATTGTCTTATAGTTCTTTTATAAGCGTAGCTCTTTTATAGAAAGCAACGCCTATGCTAATTCTTTTGCCTTCCTTTATTGCTGAGGCGTCTAAGTATATTAAAAGGAGGCTGTTATTAACTAATAGCTTCTTGTAGAATTCTGCTTCTAGGTTTTTTAGCTTGTTTAATATTTAAACTTTGTATAGAGTTTTGGCGTTCTATAGTGTATAGGCGTACTGTTGCAGTTTCTCTGTATTAGAGATAGCTAAGGAGATAGACTAAGTTATTCAGTTAAGTTGGTCTAGCAGTAATCCTTCAACTTTAAAGTATTATTAAAGAAGATGCCTAGCTATCTAACTAGTCTTTTTAGTTAGAAGGTCTCCTTAGTAAGTAGCGTAAGAAATCTGCTAGTGTCTTTTCTTAATCTCGTTTAATTAGCTAATTCTATTTTTAAGCTATTAAACTTAATAGCTAGCTCCTTTGCTTAGCTAAAAAGATTTGCTAGTTCTCTTTCTAGTAGTTTGATGTTTTTTCTAATAGATGTTGTTAATATAGAGATCTGGAGGTCGTCTATATAGGATAAGGAGTATATATTGTCGTTTGCTGTAATTAATTGGAATAGCGGTTTCGTATAGATAAGAAATAGGACAGGTGATGCTAGGCTTCCTTGTAGCGTAATAGTATTAATTTCCTGTAGTTTCTCTGTTTTCCCATCAAAGGATAGCTCTAGTAGTCTTTTAGTAAGGAAAGACTTAGTTTATAATATAAGGCAGGTTAGTAGTTGTTAGTTGCATATATTCTCTAGCAGCTTGTTTCTAGATAAATAGTTAAAAGCGCCTTTAATATCTAGAAAAGCTGTTAAGGTAACTCTTTTCTTTTGCCTTTGTTGTTAAATATTGTTGTAGAAAAGTAGTACAGCGTTAATAGCTAATTTTTTAAGCCTGCCTCCTATTTGTAAAGGGTGGAGTAAGTCTGTTATTTCTGCTAGTACACCTAGTCTCTTTGCGTAGAGTCTCTCTAGTGCCTTCTCTAGGCAGCACAGAAGAGAGATAACCCTGTATGCCTTTAGGATTAAGTAATTAGGCTTACTTAGTTTCTTTAAGATAAATCCTCTAGCCTTTCTTTAGCACCTTAGTTAGTATCCTAGGTTAAAGAGCGTTAAATAGACTTTATAGAAGGTGTTTAGTTAGTATTCGTACGCTATTAAGATAACTTCTTGGCTAATTCTATTAGGTCCTGGCAAGGTAGCTTGTATCTTTTTGCAGGCAGTGTAAAGCTCTTCTCTAGTTAATATTAGCTACTTCTATTTGCTGTTTCCTTAGTAGTTGTCAAGCCTTAGCGCTAGTGTAGTAGGAGGTAGTAGAAATAGTTCCTTTTTAAAGATTTAGCATTTCTCCTTAAAAGATTCCTTGTTTCTAATAGCTAGGATTCTTGTTAAGAAGTTGTTCTTTGTATAGGCCATAGCTTTAAATATCTCTCTAGGTAAATTGTTTTAGAGGAACTGTTCCTAATAGTTAATTTTGGCCTTCTTGATAGCTTTGAAGTAATTGTTCTTATCGAGCAAGTAGTCTCTTTTCTATAGGTATAGAGTATTATCTTCTTTCTTTGCTATTTGTTTGTAGTCTTAATAGACTCTGTATAGGCTAGCTTCAAGGATATCTAAATTACTAGACTACTAAGGCTTTAGTTTTAGCTTTTAGTTTGCAAGCGGAGTAGATTTTCTAAGCGCATTTTAAATAGCTGTTGTAAAGTTCTCTGCTATTTTGTCTAAGCTTTCTTCTAAAGGATTGTTAAGTCCTATAAGAAGTTGCCTTGAGATGTTGTTAGACACTTGTGGTATAGCTAGTAATTAATCTTCTAGCTTTACTTGCAGTATTTCCTCTTGTAGAGTAGTCTTAAACAGATTCTAGTTTGTTTTTTTTGTGTTGTATTTCTTTAGTTGGCTAGGTAGCTAACCTTAATTAGTACTGCTAAAGAGGATAGCCTGATATTTAGATCCAATTTCTAGGATAGCTTGCTAGTCTATTTGTCACGGATGGTTGCGTGTTGGCTGGGTCTGCCAAGCTCGCTTATTTCTTAACTCGCCCACTTGCAATTGTGTTTATAAGGGGCTCCTCACCCTTAAGAATACTAATACACACGTTATTATTCTAGAGCCATCTCTCACTATCTTCTGTGGTGTGAAGCAAGTACTATTGCCTGAAGCCACCCCTTACATATTATAGTAGACGCTATATTGTTTGTTAACAAAGTAAGGTCGAGTACGCTTTCTTTTTGCATATGGCCTCTAAAGAAGGTTCCAACTCCTATAGTATTTACTAGAGAAAGGTTCTGTTTGTCTATCTACTCTACTAAATCTTCTGCCTGTTAATTTAGGTTGCACTCTTGTATGCTCTATCTAGGGAGGTGGCAATTGAAATCCCTTAGGATAATTAAATAAGATTCTATAGACTCTCCTAGAAGGCGTCTTTAGATTGTTGTTGTGTTTAAGCCTTGTTTCAGGCTTTTTTTGTTGTAAATGTTGTAGATGTAGATTTTCCTTAAGTTAAGGAGTAATGTGATTGCTTAAAAGTCCTTGTTGTTGCTAATGTAAGGATTAGAAGTCTAAGTGGGCGATTAACCTAGTATCCTCATACGGCCCTCTTACTAACCACGGCTCTTGTATTGCAATAATCTTAGCGTTTGTCGTAATAGCTAAGTTAATTGCGCTTTTTATAGCAGGGCTACTTCTATTAACATTTATTTGTCGGATTTTAATTATACTAATTAGTTTGATTTGTCCTAGTTGTCCTAGCTTGTAGGATATCGCATTTAAGGCTATTAGCCGCGTGAGGTTTGTTGCAGTTAGCACACTTAAATATAGTGTAAATATAGGCTTTCTCTTTACTAGTGCAGGATTTGCACTTATGTTGGCCGGTGTGGTGGGGCTCGCTGCAAATTTAGCAGGCTATTTTTGAGTATTTATTTTCTAGGTGGCCAAATCCTTGGCAATTCGTGCATTGCCTTAAGATATTAACCACTCGTAGTTTCTCTGCTCTAAGGCTTTCCCCTAGAATATAGAGTTTTCCTCTAATAGCCCTCTAGGCTTCGTCCTCTGTAGCGAAGGCTACGCAGGCTAAGCTAAAGTTTTAGTATCCTCTTTTATCCTTAGGTGTAAGCCAAAAGGGATTGCCTATTACTTTAAGGCCTTTGTTAAAAGTTTTATTCTCTTATTTAATAATCTTAAGGCTGTAGTTTGTAGGCAGCCTATGGATAACAACTTTAAACTACGGCGTAATAAGCTGGGCAGCCTTAAAAGTTGTAATATCCTGCTATATTGACTAATTTTTGAGAAGGTATTTTGCCTTAAATGCTAGTGTAGTTGTAATAATCTTGTTTCCTTTTGAAGATTTTGTAACTAAGGCAACTATAGGTAATTGTACTCCTCTTTTTGTTGCAAATGCGTTGTTAAAGGCGTTTCTAAGTTTGTAGGCGTTAAAGTCTTCTAGGGTTTCACTAACTAGGACTAGCTGGCGATCTTTTAGGCTAGTAGCTCTTGGTTTTTAAGTTCTTTGTATATTTGTCCATAGTTGATCTTTGTTGTTGCCTGCTATAGTAGCGTAGGAGGCTTGGATAGGCGTGTTCTGTATAGGCGTGTTCTGAGTAGGCGAGTTTGTTGTTAGTTTCTCTGTACCAACTCGTCTAATTTTCTCTCTAAGCTCTCTTAAGGCGTTAGAGAGGCTTAATATTTAGTCTGCTAGAATAGTAGTGTTTTTTTTATTAACTCTGCCATCTAGTAGGCTTGTTTGCTGAGTAGGGTTGTTTTTAGCTAAGTTAGCAGCTTGAATTACTAGGTTTCTAGCAATTTCAAGTGCCTCTTCAACTGAGGAGGCTTTTAGTGTTTTATTCCCAATTAGGAATCGAGGTATAGCTCCAATAAAAGGAGAGAAATTGTTCCTAGTTCGATTGTGGGTAGGCCTTTGTAGTTCCTCCTCTGGGGTTTGCCTTTCTAGGCGCGGCGTAGTAGCTTGGCCGTTCTCTACTGTTATGTTGTCGTC